>KE504733.1:785270-802843 GCA_000441515.1 Elaeis oleifera
ATTAATATCTTATATTAATATAATATAATATATTATTATATTATATTATTAGATTAAAGATATATTAGAAATGAATTAAAGATATTATTTTTCTACTTGATGGAAAATAATTTAGTCATCTTCTAAGTGGATAATTTTTTTTTTATTTTATGAATAAATATTATTTATAAAAAAATAATTTATTATTTGAAAAATATAAAAATATGAATAAATTAGTTAATAAAAAATTAATTTTTTTTTATAATATTTATCCACACCCCTAAGAAAATGTAAACTTTTGATGGGATTTAAGGACCTTACATGGGTGCAGAAGGTTCCAGTGGTTGGTCGGCCACTTGTGAAGGCTTGAACTCGCTCCATCCTCCCGAGTAATTGCAAGACTAAGGTGACAGCTAATTGAGCCATCCAAGACTTCCCCTGCACCTTGTATGTGAGAAGAGCCACCATCGAGCACCAACCACTGGAACCTTGCGCACTTGGGCAGCAAGTTTAAGGCTCGTGGGGAGCCTAAGTTCGGCACATGAATGAACAAATATCACCTATTCCGTTACAAGGCGTGAACTTCTCCAACAAGAAGGGGAAGAATTAGTTGGCAAGGTGCTCAGATGTCTTCGTATGATGATGATAGGGAAAAAAAAAAACAAAGGAGGATGATGATTATGGTCTGAAAATTTTGGAGGTTGTTAATCTTTACTTTCATTTAAGCTTCAATTTCTATTTCACGTACAACTGCATCATCCTTACACTTTCTTTGGATGACCGTCAGTTTCTAACTCATTTTGATCCATAAGTGCGATAATTAGAATTAGTAAATATAATATAATCAAAGAATTTAAGTTACATGCTCAGAAAGTTCTTTCTCTTACCATCATCGAGTCAATTCGCATCTGCGATAGTACTTGAATCTATAATTCCTATAAAAGTTGCAACCTATTCTTCTTTGTTGCCGGTAGTCTTGCAATAATTATCAAATACGTGATGACCATTAATCACCGTTTGACTTGGAAATCAAAGAATAATTAAATTAAAGCAAAAGTTTAAATAATAATTTCCTTTAGCGTTAAATGGAATCTACACTAGTAGCTAACAACGTATTACGACTCATGAGAGCCAGAGCAGATCTACCAAATTACAAGATTATCTACTTTTGCATGCGGTAGAAAAATAAAACATGGTTATATTGCACAACACGTTATCATGGCACATTCATACGGCAGTGTAATTGCTGGAACAATTTTTCCACGCTGAAGTAGTTTTACCATTTCAGAATTCTCAAACATATCCCGCATAAACCAGAGTAAACACAAAAAATGAAACTTGAAAGTTCTTGGGTAACACTAAGACATTTTTGGGAATTTTCTAATGTGTAATATTGATAAATTCCCCGAAGAAGCCAGAGTACCAAAACCTATATATAAAGAGTTCAGTTTCCAATTTAACATTTTTAGTGGTTCATTATGCCCTGATATGCCATTCCCTCCAACTCCTTTCCAACCAGGAAGTAGCTCTGAGGTACTTCACCGCAGGTCTTCTAATTTTAAAGGAACCCCCGGTTCTGATAGCTGCATTGCACAGAAGTGAACCTCAAGGCCCGGGCGACGTGCTATCAGCCATTATGCTAATGCAGCTTGTATATATACTATCTTTTATTAAGTTATATTAAATAGATATGGGCAAAGAAAATAAATAATGAACATAAGACTCAAATACATTCTCCACAATGACATGCCACAATCATATCATCCATAAATTACCTGCTTTGCTCTGGAAAGATACAGTCTTGGCCGGATAATATATGCCATACGCCCAATGCCAAATGAAGCTAAAAGCACGCATTCATTTGCTCAGCTAAAAAAGTGCTGTTCAAGAACAAAGTCATTTTCATATATCAAGGAAGAAAAGATACTACTACTGTCCAACCCAATTCAACCCACCCAAAATATATATAGGCCGTTCCTTGTTAAAACCTTGGAACAAGCTCCACAACTGCAGCAGACCCTAGAGGTATAAAAATGTTCCCTTCTCAACTGACTGTACAGGCCAAATCAAAAGATAAAACTGGCAATCGTAACTCCAACAAAACAAAAGGTCCTAAAACTACACCAAGTGTTTGTTAGACATGCGTGCCATGCCCATTGGAGTAGAAGCTTCCTTCTAATAGGCTCTTTGCAGGCTTCTTGGTATTCCCAATTTGGCAGGCATTCAGCTTTGAAACAGAATTGCTTGGAGTATTTTGGTAGGTAGCTGGTTAGAATGGGTGGTACCTTGCAGCAAGGCATCCAACTGCCCACATGAGGCTGCTATAAGCCCTATTGAAGAGTAAAAATGCAGACTTGTCAGGCAGGGACTGTAAATGAAAGTAACAAGGACATCCTACGATGTCCCATTTCTTTTGGGTGTAAATAAACCGTGGACCTCCAAAGTTTGAACAAGATATGCAAGCAAATACAAGCATGCAAATGGAAAAATAAAATAAACGTCACTGCCACAACATATGCAGGAAAGGTTGAGTTCAATATCTATCAATGACAGCTTGGTACAATTTATGCAAGCACATTACTCAAAATGCTCCACTAGTCGAGTAATATTTTCACAATGTACATAAAATGTCAAGCCTCTAGAGACTCGTAATAAAATACAGCAAAATCCAAAATCCTCGTATCCAACAGCTATTAACAATGCGCATACCATACAAGATAACAACGGACATAAAGATGACCACTAGAGCCTAAGAACAAAGTAACTTTTAAGTCATGGCCAGACTAAAAGATCTTGACTTGAGTACTCATCCATACATGGTACACAATATCATTGCAACACAAAGCAAATTCTTTAAAGGTTAATTTATAAATATGAAGAAAGAATTACATTGATTATCTGGTTCAATGATGCTAGTTTTAGCACATTCAAAATACCAGATTTTACATCACTACTGTAAATTATAATTAATGAGGTTCATCCAACCATTTATTGTTCATGCTCCACAGAGATTTGTGTCCTAGCATCAAAAATAGGTGCAAGACATTGGATTCTCTCAACTACAAAAAAGAAAATTCAAGTGCCACATGTTTGCATATCTATATATTGATATTCATCCTAGTAGAAAAATTACATATGATAAACAAGTAACAAATAATTCGAGTTTATATACCCATCATGGAAAACAAAGCATATATAAAATAGCGATCAAATATAAGAATATGTTGCACTCAGATTGAGATTAATTTTTCAAGGTCTTTGTCCAAGAAGAGTCCTACCTACATGTAGAATGCTACTGCAGGAAATTAGGGATATGCTAATGCATATACCTTGGGTATCAATCATGTAGCATCCTGACTAGTGGAATCAGCTTGCAAATAGCTTGCCAAAACAAGTCAAAAATTATAAGAAAAGGAGAACAGTGTTATATATTATGCAAACACATCCAGGAATGTGAGTCCTTTTTTTCATTGTATTGATTTTTGATTAATCTACCACCTTTAGCTCAAAAAAAAAAAACTTGATCTACCACATTCAAAGGTGAAGAAACAACCCCAATTGTCAATACATGTACATCAGTACAGACTGAAATTATGCAACATTGTAATTTTATATCAACCTAAATAACTGCCTGTGTGCCAGGTTTAGGTTTCAGGTACCCAGAGAGCTAAAATGTTTTCCAAATTATCATGTTACTGCTGTTTTAAGTCAAGGAAAATGAGACTGTCGATATTTTCCCATAAAAATGAAATCGCAGAGAATCAAGAGAACACGCACCGTTCTGATGCTTGACCTTAAAAGAATAAAAGAGGAGTTTCTAATGTGGAAACAAATAAAAAAGTAAATAAGTTGGCTCCAATAAAAGAAACCTAGCGTCTTTTTCGGTTTCCATCAATAGAAGTAAATTGGATCAAGATCATTGTATCTCATCATTTTTAGGGCGCCAGAAAAAGTGACACACTACCTAAAAATGGAGCTGAGGGTTTTCCAGGTCGCGACTTGAACTCTGGATGAAATTGCACTCCAACAAAATATGGATGCAAAGGCAGCTCAAGAATCTGCAAGAATCAAAATGATCAAAAGAAATCAATCAGCAATGCAAAAGGCATCCACAAAAGTAGGAAGAAAAATCAATTGCATAATTTTACATGCATACCTCCATACGTCTTCCAGTTTCATCTTTACCTACAAATGCAAGACCAGCTCTTTCAAGTTCCATGATCATATCAGGGTTTACCTGGATTAGAATATAAATGTATATAGATATATAAATTGACAATATAAAAACCTGATGCTCCAATATATGGTGGTGATGCTACAAAAAAAAAAGAAAGAAAGAAAGAAAGAAAGAAAGAAGTTCAGCATGAAAGAGAAATTTAACCTTTCTTATTACTAGAACAGAAGTCAACAGATACAACGGATATATACCAGACAATCACGTAATTACAAATCAATATAATGTTAACAAACCAACACCATAAACAGACCTCATATCTATGTCGATGCCGTTCATCAACATAATTCACATTGCCATACCTACCAGAGAAAGGGAAAAAAAATACAAATCAAGTTCTCTGTTCTATTTTCTTCCCCTACAAAAGCTGGGGGATTAACCCCACCTGCCCAAACATGCATTGTAAAAAAAGCTAAGATTTGTAAAGGATATCTTAGTCCTTACAATTTTGCAGATTTGCAGTCAGTGACATGGAAAAATGTCCTCCTTAATCCAAGTCGCATTGTCCCCCCCATGTGAGTTTTTGAACCCTGCAAATGTCAACTCCCAGATCACGATATAGAAAAATTTATCATAATCGAATGCATTTTGAAATATAAAAGAGTTATCTTGAAGAAAGTTTAAAAACCAAGTTGACCTCTGGCATAAAAATGACGCATGGACTTGTTGTGTCTCGTTCAAACTCTGTGCTGTTCGCATCCTGCATGTTGAGAATAGAACGTGCAAACTCAATAACAGCAATTTGCATTCCAAGGCATATGCCAAGAAATGGAATATTATTTTCTCGGGCATATTTTGCTGCAAGAATTTTCCCTTGCACTCCCCTGTCCCCAAAGCCACCTGGAACTAGTATACCATCTGCACCCTGATACGAAATACTATTTAGACCACTGCCAGAGAAACATTGAAAATAATAAAGCACAATGCAAAAGGAAATAGAAAGATAGCATTAGAATTCTGGTTTGGCCATAAAACACTAGCACCATAGGCAAAGGAGCAGCTCACCTTCAAAAGACTCCATGCCTTCTCATAAAGATTAGGTGCCTATACACAAGAAACAGGAAAAATGTATCCAATATTATAAGTTGAGAAAGATAAAAATCTAAGGGTAAAAGGACTGAATAAAGCAATAAACCTCTTTCTCAGTTGTATCTTCAAGGTCGCTAGCAGGAACCCAATCAACTACAAGTTTCTGATGACAAGCAATAGAAGCATGCAATAGAGCCTGGAAACAGGTTTACAATCAAAAGGACTGATGGAGGCTATAGCTACGACTTGGAAACTCAGATCATCTGAGAACATCATATCCATCATTACAGTACATACAGAAACATCACAAGATGCAACACAAATTGAAACTCCATCATATCCAAGTAACAAATGAAATTATTCATAAGTTAAATGGTTCTAAAAGTTTGAGGCTTCTACTTTAGATACTTCTGTATACACTAAAGTTTGAGGCTCACAGCCTGTTCGCACTAATGGCTGACAAACCCAAAAACAATCAACTCCGACTCATTATCAACCATGTCCTCAAAATATCCAAGAATCCTTCCAGCAAGAAATTTCATGTTAAAATAAATGGGAAGACAGCAATTAAACATAATATGCATTGATTCTCTCATCTTCGCAAAGCAGCAAATTCCATGTGTACAATATGGCTTCCAGAATATTTGAACTACTTTGTCGGCTAGCAGCATCGCATAGTGTTCAAACTTTTACATTTCACTTTTGCAGTCATGAGTTCTTTAAAATCTGAAACATGCCCTTCATTTTAAACATTATACTAAGCATCTACTTTGCATAAAACAAGAACAATACCAAGTGAAAGCAATAGACAAGCACCCAAAATTCAATGGTTGGTACCAAATTAAGATAAAGCAGCATATTAACTCCTTGCAAGCAGTGTAGTGCATATTTTAATAAAGACATATTATCAATGGACCAAATATCTTATCCTTGATTGCCAACCCTATTTTTTATGCAGAAAATCTAGTTTTTCACATAAAAAAGCCAAGAGATGGCATCTTAACAGCCTTGCATGAGATAATACAAAGCCAAATGGGAGACATTCTGTTACTTTCTGCCCCACTGCCGCCGCCGCAAAAAAGAAAAGAAAAGAAAGACACATGACAATTTTGATTTCTATGTATAATGCATTAAACTAGTTTTTTCTTTTAAAAGAAATATAGAAGAGATCAAAAGACAGCATTAAAGACATATTACGCCATTTAAAACATAGGGTTATTAATATTGGGTAATGCAGAACATTAGTATTGAATCCTGAGATGAAAGATTGACAGAATATCAACAGTTTTCTACTTAAAGACATTTTCTGTCCAAATTCAAGATTTCAATATTATATATGTGTGTGTGTGTGTGTGTGTGTGTGTGTGTGTGTGTGTGTGTGTGTGTCTATACATGTATGTATGTATGTATATGTATATGTGTATATGTATGTATATGTATATGTGTATATCTGTATATGTATATTTACATACGATATATAATATAGATATACTCATAAAAATAGATAAAAGTAGAAAATAGGACATGAAACAGTGAAGGATTAGGGAAAGATAACAAATATTATAAAAGGAGGCAGATGGCTACATATGTGGGGCTTATACTTTTGCTTGCCACTTTTGAACCTATAAAGCAGCCTATCCACATGGAAATGCAGCCTAAACCCTATGAAGGTTGGTCAGGGGCTGCAGCTGCATAGGCTGTTTCAAAACAACGCCCAAAACCTCAAAACATATCTATTTAGAAGAACATGATATATTAAAGAAAGAATAAAACTTTAAACCACAAGCATGGACAAGAAACAGTTGTTCAAGAGTGTTTTGTATCCCTACAGTGATTGTTATAAGGTAGGGGTGGGAGTGAAAGGGTACTGGGCTGCATGCCACATCTGGACAACTGTAACAGAACCAACGTGAGGTGTACATATTTTTATGCAAATAGAAGCCCTACAGAAAAGGAAATGAATGAAGAAACAGCATACAGAGAGACAGATGAGAAGAAATTTACCTTCAATACTGAAAGATAAGAATCAGGAAGACCAGTATATTTTCCAACCATGGCAATTCTGACCTGTAGGTCAAAAAAAGCATCAATATAATGCAAATTAACAGTTATATACAGTCCGAGTACTAAAAATAAGTCAAGTGCTTGAAACCCACGGGTTCATGCAATGTGTCACAGATTTCAGCCCTAGACACCCACTCATCCAACTTGGGCTCCCCAGCGATACTGAATAGAATGGAGACAAAATTGTTATGCAGCTGCCAAAAAAAAGTAACAGTACCTAGTACCTACAGTAATATAGATATTAATATGCATGCAAAGCACAAGATTATATGATTATTTAAAATGGGTAGCTGAAGTTAACAGACAAACCCTAAAAGGTCCAATCTTCTTAAAATAGCTTCGTGTGCCTTCTGGTCCTAACAAAAACAAAAAAAAAACAAATGATTGATTAAATTGACTTGGCAAGGACTGCCCATAGGCAGCTCAAATGGGTAAAAACAATGACTTCAGTATTAGAAAGACAATTTAACCTACCCTTAAAAGCAAAGGAATGCGCCAAATGTTTGTGACATCATAGAGGTAACTATATTCGCTGCCTGCAACATGAATTTTACATGAATTAACATAACTAAGCTAATAAATTACCCTCATGTATGTCCTACTAATATGGCACATTAACTATCATACAGTTGTACTACAATACCGGAACATGACAAAATTTTGACAGTTTTTCCTTCACGTTTTCAACAAGTGGCTGCCAGAGAAGTTCAACCCATTGATCAGAGACCACCAATAGCACCAAAAAGATTAAAAATTATGGGTAGAGAGAAAAGGAGTTAGGGTGGACCTTCACACTACGACAAGCTAGAATATTTGGAGTCAACCCAAGTCCTCTGAGCCCCCTAACACTATGCTGAGTGGGCTTAGTTTTCTACATGTAGAAAATAGGTTAAAGTCACAATCTCTGCTGATTCTTAGAGAATAGTTCATTCAAGAAACATTTCCTTAAGGTAAATATCAAGTTAGAAATTTTAATTACATACCTGTTCACCTACTACATTTAAAACTGGCACAAGACTGACATGAACTAGGCAAAAGTTGCCAGGCCCTGAACAAAGAGCCACAAGGACAAAAAATCACTCTGTGATAGAATCACAAAGAAAGTCTATATTTATTATTATTATAAAAAAAAGCAGTGTGCGGGCATAATCACCTCACCTACACGGTAAGAAAATTGACACAAAGCTTCAATAAATGGCATTGATTCAATATCCCCTGCATCAAAAATATCATTGTTATTATGCCAATGGTGATTGCCGTAGCACACCTAAGAGACTATTGAAAAGGTACCAAAATGTTTCAACATGCAAGGAAATAAAGCAGCTCTCTTTAAAAATAACAAATAAGGTACCTATTGTTCCACCCAATTCTATGACACAAACATCAGCTGGCCCCTCTTTGCCATCAACAGGTATCATAGCCACACGTTCAATCCACTCTTGTATGGCATCAGTAATGTGGGCACAACCTTTACAGGACCCAGTAAACAGTAATCAGGGAAGGATATTACCTCAATGATCCAATAAACATAAAAGCAGAATAACAGACCTAACAATTAAGGCATACCTGAACTGTTTTCCCAAGATAATCTCCCTTTCTCTCCTTGTCAATGACAAACTACATAAAGCACAAAGAAATAGCTGAGAGACTTCAAGAAAATGTGTGAGGAAGTAAAATACCAGACTGGAGAATTCTGAATATACAGATGCCTTAAGCTAATTTTAACCTTGATATCTTCTGGTAAACCAAATATCTGAAACAATTGACCAAGATTTTTATGTACAAGTTCAAGAAGCAGAGCTGATAATTTCAATACCTGATAAATTTTCCCCGTTGTGATGTTGTTGTCACGAGTTAATTTAACATCCAAAAACCGCTCATAGTTTCCAAGATCCAGATCCACCTAAAAAACTAACATGTCAGGCTCAATAATTTCACTTAGCTGATAAACAAACCTATAAAGATAACAAGTTCTATTTCGGAATTTTTTCCGCACCAAGTAGAAAGAGAGCAAATGAATTAGAGATTGCCATGAATTGTTGTACATCAAATGAACATGCCAAAGGAACAAGGTTAGGTTAAGTTACCACAAGATAGTCAAAATAGGGAGGAAAAAATTGCAAGATCAATAGTTATTAGATATTTTAGAAAGTGTAGCAAAACAAATGATCAATCATGATTATGACAACTGAAGAAAATCATACACCATATCATCAGATAAGCTTAACTAAACACAAAAAGATCGGAAAGGGCAATCAAGAATGATGCCAATATTCAGAACCCTAAAAAGGGCAATCAAGAATGATGCCAATATTCAGAAACCCTAAAAGTGCACAGGCCCAAAATGAATACAATCCCAGGAACTTCCTTACCTCGCCTCCATCATCTAAAACGAACACCTCCCCATGCTCAAATGGGGACATTGTGCCAGCATCAGTGTTCAGATATGGATCTGTATATGTCAATGATAAAATCATGTGTCACCATTCAGCAAGTCACCATAACAGAAACATTTACTGGACAGGAGTAGGGATGACATTATAAAAACTGCTTCCAATCCATCAGAATAAACTAAATTCCAAAACCTAAAGCTATGAACAGAAGAAAGGATAAAACTGTAGGCGAAAGTGATTGAAAGAGAAAATACGAGTTAATAAAAATTGGCCATCTCTGAGCTGAGTTCAATCTCCTTCTCTTTCACTTGAGTCAAGATGAGCAAATAAGGATAAAAAAAGGTGGTCCCCACGACCCAGCGTTGAGCTAAAACAAGAATTAAACCACATGACACTTGACAATCCACAATCCACCTCTGCACTATCTGCACTATCTCTATCAGAAGAAATATAACATATTAAAATGATAAAAATGGGGAAAATAAAAAGCTCTAATTTTGCTCCACTATCTCCACTTTCCTTTGCTTCAGCTTGAACTAATTCTGTTCAAGTTAAAGAGGAGCGGACGTAACTAAAAAACCCTAAGATTTTCTTCAAGAAAGCAACGAGTTTGTGAAAATGGAATTTGCAAAGCTAAAATGCTTTGCTAGAACAAACTGTCACAGTTTGAGACTAAAGGGGAAGTACTCAAAGTAAGACAAAGCCGTGGACTCATTAGGGTTTTGCAGTGCCACTTTAACCCTAAAAAAAAGTAAATAAAGGTTTAGAAGCACGGATAAATTAAAGAAAAGTTAAACTAAAAAAGACATGAAACCTAGTAGAAGAAAAATCCAATCTTTTAATTCCCTAAATAACAAAAATAGCAAAATAATTCTTTTGCTAAAGAAATTAAAAGCACGTGTCAAAGTACATAAAAGCACAGATAAATTTGAAGAAAAAGTAAAGAAAGACACATATTATCCATTAGCTCCAAGGGCATGAAATTAAAAATAAGCGGAAGAAGAAAAAAGATCCACTTCTTGCAATGTACTAAGAAACGAAACACCAAAATGCTTCACGGATTCCTAGATAAAAATACAAAACTTTCAAGCCACAAAAGAATCACATTCGTGGATTCCTTGATAAACAAAAATTTATTACTCGCTGAAAACACTATAACCCCAAGAAGCAAGAGAAGAACCTATCTTTCTTGTTCAAAGAAAAGGGGAAATATAAAAAAGAACAAGAACACTAAAAATCCAAAGAGGAAGCAAGATTACCGATCTTAATGGAGGTCACTCGCAGCCCGCACGCCTTGAGGACAACTCCAATGCTGCTGGCTGTCACCCTTTCCCCAGCCCACTAACCACACCCCCTGTGACCAACACGTACTTCATCTCTCTCCTTCTCCCCTGTTTCTATGTAAATATCTAGGAACAATCTCTCGGAGTGTGTATACACGCACTACACGAGAAATCTTTGAATCTTTCTCACTATCATCCAATAAAATGACTTCTTGAAAGGAGAGCAAAAGGGAGGGGATTAGAATCCAAGAAGAAGAAGAGAAAAGACCAGTGATGGGATTAGGCAAAGATGGAAACAGAGGAGGAGAGGAGCTCGAGTACGAGAAAGGATGAGCGGTGACGACCTCCACCCTCTCTGTCTCTCTCTAAATCCGTGGAGCCTTTCGAGGGAGGAGAGAGAGAGAGTGCCTCGTTAGAAAAAAGAAGGCGGAGTCTAATGGTACGAAGAAGAGGAGGATGGTGGGGGGATTAGGGGAGGAAGCGGAGGCCATTAAATAGAAAACCCTGGCGACCGAGGCCCCCCTCCTCTCCTCTCCTCTCCGTCTTCTTGGGTTCTATTTTCACGCCCTTCAACTTCGTGGTCTACTGCCATAACGGCTTCTGTATAGGGTTTGTGGGGTCCGTGGTGACCGGCAATTGCCGGTTGTCTCATGACAGTTGTACTTTGCAAAGATGACGGTGACGTGTGCGTGTAGCGGGTTTCGTCAGCGGAGTGAAATAAGATTAATTGAGAATTAATAAACTTTTTTAAGTTTTTTTTTTTTTGTCATATTAATCCTTGATATCTTCCATATCTATATCTATGAACTAATTTCTATCTCTTTTATATCCATACAAAAATCTCTGTAGAGCCGTCTAATTATGTAATCGGCCCTTTCACTAGTTTTCCTCGCCAAACCTTCGTTAAAGGGACCGTAGAAGGCAAAATATTCGTCTTGACAGTGAATAACGCTTAAGATTGACCTCTTCTTGCTTATTGCACCCTCCTCTTGCTCATATCTTGAATATTGGGAAACCAAACATGAAGTTCAAGTTAAAAGAGTTGGCTAAGTATAATAATCAGAAAAGGGAAAAAAAATCTGAAAGCATGAAATTAACACCACTAAGAGAATATAAGTTGAAATAGTCCATTATCATCTAATTAACTTGAGGGACATATAAATAATAAGTTAAAAGATTTCAGAACTTACAATACAAATACAAATGACAGGGTTTAATATACAAATATAAAATATTTCTTGGACTAGTCTATAAAATGCT
The DNA here is from genome assembly GCA_000441515.1 of Elaeis oleifera. NCBI lineage: Eukaryota > Viridiplantae > Streptophyta > Magnoliopsida > Arecales > Arecaceae > Elaeis > Elaeis oleifera. Next base: position 797,513 of record KE504733.1, read on the forward strand.
ATTCTTGAAAAGTTCTATAGTTCGAAAGATTATGTAGGAATAAAGTAATAATTTTTTTACTTTTTAAAAAAAAAATTTTAGATTAAATTACAAAAATCTCTCTGATATTTATATTTATTATACTAATGCATAATAGTTTATGAAACCAACATTTACATCCAAGTACATTAACAGCATTAATAAAATTATTTATTTCATATGAAAAGTCAAAATTATCCTCGAGTAGAAAGATAGATAAGCATATTTTTTTTATCTTAATATGGTTGTTATGTCTTTTAGATTATTTTGATTATTTTAATTTTTTATGTGATATTTAGGTTTATTAAAATTAACAGTTTGACTAAAATTTTGTTGAATTATGAATTAAAATGTTGGATAAAAAATAAAATAAATCTCAAAAAAATAAATATATATTTTCAAATTATTGAATATAATGTAATTTATCCATAAATGTAGAGAAATTTTATATCCACTTTTTTTCCTTTTAAGTTGATATGGGGCTTCTTCAACTACATATTGATATGGCATCCCTTGAGGAACCATCTTGTTTGTTCACTGGCTCATATACTTCATATGGCTCATGTGATGTAATTGTTGGTCAAATTGAAAAGTTGAAAAAAAAGAATATTTAGGATATTCATAATTCTTTTGCCAGTAATTAATCATTTGTGACTTGTTTATGAATAGCCATACATCAATCATTAATGCTTTTTGGTCTTATGTTTGTCAAATGTGCCTATGTGTTTTTTGGCATTTTATGTGCATATATTATATTTTAAGAAAATGTATTTATTGTTTGGTAACTTCTAGCTATTTTTATTTAAAAGTTTTTTAAGTTGAAGTTCTGATAAGAACATAAAATTTTGTAATCCCTATGTCCTAATCTTGGGACATTCCTGACCTTAGAAGATCTACAAATCAGTCTAACAAAAAAAAAAAAAAGCGCATCCTCCTGATTCTTGCTGTGTAACGTCTTATTATTAGACCAGTAATAGACGGGTAACAAAAGACTTTAAAGTACGAGTCTGAGGCAAATTGATATGTTACTTAAGATATGATGACCTTCCATTCTAGAGGGACAAGATCTTAAGACATGACATGCATCGAAACACCCCCATGCTTTGTGACAAAATCATTCCAAGCAATGATAGGCCCTCAATGTTAGGATCCAGTGGTTGCTATGCATATTCGATTTGCACCAATATAGTATATCTAATTTTTGGGGCATATCGCTCCAATCCTTTCTTTCTGAATGAATCCAGCGGAATTATTGGTACAAATAGACAGTCATATCATTCTGAAATGAGAATAATTCATCAAATCAAGATACAAAATATTCTACATATCGAACGGATAAAAATCTCTGTCTCTAGATCCAGTCTTCGAAATACTCTGTGATAAATGATGCAATCCAATCTGCTGCACTATCTGCCTCTCGATATACATATCGGATATTATTAAATCATGAATGCCAGTGAAAATGAAATTCAGCTAAAGGTTATTATACCTAATTTCTAAACTGAATCAGTAGAAACCTTTCTCTGCAGCACTTATATATTTAGATTTTTTGTCCACCGTAATAATGGAGCAGAAAGGAGAGCACAATTGTTGATCATCCATGCAACCTAGAGAGACAAGTGATAATGACTGTCAAAGATTTGGATTAGAATTTGTATTACTATAAGCTTGAAAATATGGTCATTTTAATTTTAGAGAATTAGATTTTCAAGCTTGTTATATACAAGCGAAATGCTTTTGGTAGGGATAGAAGTTGTATCTTTTGCAAAAGAATAATTCATCGTCCCACATGCAAATCTATCGATGGATCATATAAATGCTATTTTGAGTTCTAGGTTGACTAATGAATGAGAGAATTTAGAACACTTTAAGATTGTATATGGTAGCTGGCAATCTATCCAGATTATTAAAAATTTAATGTGGTTATCTGGATTACTATATTTGGTATACTTTTTGAGTTGGTAATCCAGATTGCCTTGACAATCTAAATTACCTCCCAAGAAGTAATCTAGATTACCAAGAGGAGGGATAGCTATCCAGATTACTACTACTTTGATAATCTGATAATAAATTTTTGGACGTAATTATCCTTATAAAAAATAATCAAACAAAATTCGGAAGACGACGGATTGTCTCCGAGAGCCGACGGTGGAGCTAGATGACGCGGTATTGGATGCGAGCTTGGAAATGCCCTGGCGGCTCTCACAGGTGGCGGACGAGAGGATCAGTTGGCGAATCCCGCGAGACCATCGATAAAATCCATCAATGAAGGAGAGGGAAGGGGTGTGGGTGAAATCGCGCCGGTACCCCATAAATCACAGAGTGCTCTGTGATTTTTATTAGGAAGAGAAGGAGAGGGGACAACGGTGAGGTGGGCCGCAGATGGTATAGGGGCGATCGTGTGGGATGCTGGTGGTGCGGGAGGCGCTCGGGGTGGTGCCACAAGGGGTGGGCCTCGGGTTCTCCGAGACCGAGGGAGGAAAGAAGAGGGGACGACAATGGGGTGGAGCTGCAGAGGGTGCAGGGGGCGGTCACGCGGGTGCAGAAGGTACTCAAGATGGTGTAGGAGGGTGGGAGGAGGCACGATCGATTGGAGGGCGGTGCCGGAGGCGTAACGATTGGAGGGTAGTGCTGGACTACCACAGGTGGGGGGAGGGGTGAGGGGTGCGCGTGTGGGGGAAGGAGAAGGAAGAAAATAATAATAATAATAATAATAATAATAATAAATATTAAAAATAATAAAAATTAAATAATTGATTATTAATTAAAATAATTTTTATAATAATTTTATCATTAAAAATTAAATAAATAGTTTAAAATACTAAACTAATAATAAAATATTTTAAAATTTGATGTTATATTACCAATAATCCGATTGTCATTCCGAACATGTTAATTAAGATTTTTAGTAATTTTACTACAACATTATCTGCATGTACCAAACACAATAATCAACGTTACTGATAATCTATCTAGATTACTGATAATTTAAATTATCAGATAATCTAGATTACTACTGCTTGGAAATGCACCAAACACAACCTAAGAGTTATGTAGGATATGATCCAACAAATGATATTGTAAAAAAAGATCAACAATCTTTCTTGCGAAAGATATAACTTGAATCCTTCTGATAGCATATAGAACACTTTGACATCAAGAAATCTGAGTAATTAACATACTAGTTACTACCATAAACTTTGGTATTTCTATTCATAGGAAGTTACAATTGGTGGAACACTACTAATATACATTCAATAATGGATAAGGTGCCCTGATATTAACAGGTTAGTATTGTAATAACGTCAATATAAACTTTGGTGTAATAATGTAGAAGAAATTATTCGAAAGAAATGATATATAAACTTGCTCATTTAACACATGAGTGTTTTGTATCACTAATAACAGTGTTAAAAAAAAAAAAACAAAAACAAAGTTTAAGAGAAGAACGTAGCATAATCAACTGAAATGCAACGTTCCCTCGACATGGTCTCGTCTTGATCGACGAGATCACGTTCCCCGAAAGCCCAGCGTCCCGCAAACATAGATCGCAGAATTCAATTCCCCATGGGTCACGTGACAGGCATAAGTTGACAAAATGACCACGGAAGCATGTGAACGATGGGCTCGTTAAAATGCTTGGAATTTCTAGCACCTTCGATGACACCCTCTCACTATGACGCGGGAAACGCCTCAATTGGGGTTCATGCGTATGTTAATCGGTGCCATTCCGGTGTTATCTGTAGGTCTACACATACTTCCTTATTCTCATGTTGGTGCAGCCAGAGCCAAGCGGAAACAATAATTAAAAGTTGAACTTCAACTCGATTTAAAATATTTAAATTCAAAATTTACTTCAAAACTGATCGAATTTTAATATTCAAATTTGAGTTCGATTCAATAAAAAAATATAAAATTAGAGATCAATTTGATTTGACTCGAATATCTACTGAGTCATATTCGAACTCGAAATCAAGTCTTATCCTATCAATAATATATTAATAAAATAATATTATGAAAGATACGTATAAATTTGAATAGGCTCGTAAGTTTTCGAATCGAATATCTTGTCGTTCGAGTTCGATCTGAAAATTATTCGAGTTATTCGAGCTCGATAATAATCGAATCAAATTGAGCTTGAACTCGAGTTAAGCTCGAATAACCCATGAGCGGTTTGACTCATTTTTATCGCGATTCTCATGAAAAGAAAGTATATTCTAAGAATGTTAGCATACATGTATGTTGTTATTGGACAATATTTTTGATCCCATTTGAACAAATATCCCTAGAAGGAATAAGCTTGTTTTCCTCTTGAGAAGAAAGGATGGTGATTTCTTCCACGATGGCGCTAATTAAATCTAGTATTTACATGTATCTATTTCGCAACAAAATATTTTAGAGTTTGTTTAGATTTTTCTATATAATTGAGTTGAAAATTTTATAAAATTCGTAGATTAGACCAATACACCAAAAGATTATAAACTATATGGTGGTCCGGTCTCTATTTATAAATATCTAGAAATAGTTTCAAAGTAAATTGGCCCAAATCTTATGGGACGTATCCAAATGAGCCCTTAATGTGAGCAGGATGCAGATCACAAATATCAGGTGTTTCTCCTCAGCATGATTTATCTTTCTTATGCCACCTTTTTAGGTGTATTTGCATTAAAAAGTATCTCGAACTATACACGAGCGATATTGTGGGTTCCATGATGTCCCATAGAATTGCATCACCTGAGGTTGGCAACCAAGTCACGATGCTAACTGCAGTCCATATTGCTTCTTGGATGGCAATAGCAGGCATCGTATCATGGATACCTACAATTAAAGCAAGTATCAGCAAGGTAAGTGACAACTAATGATGATATACATAAAACATGGGTCTATTTTTTGACTCGAAGAATCTTTGGATTTGTTTGGTTCGCGAGAAAATTTTTTTTTCTCAAAAAATAAATTTTTAAAAAATAATTTTAAAAAATTATTTTTTGAAAATAAAATTTTGGTATGTTTGATTGATCACGAGAAGATAACTTATTATAAAGTAACTTATATTTGGATGAATATCTATTTTCTTCGAAAAACTGTGTAAAATACCTATCATACCTTTAGTAGATATAAAATCATACATTGTTACTCATAAACTTTATATAAATATAAATATTATATTTATATTAATATAAATATAATATATTAATATAAATATAATATTATAAATATAAATATAAATATTATATTTATATTAATATAAATATAATATTAATATATTATAATATAATATTAGATCATAATAATTTATTATATTAATATAATATT
>KE504733.1:802863-816248 GCA_000441515.1 Elaeis oleifera
AAATATTAATATTATATTTATAAAAATATTAAGATAATATTAATATATGATTATATTACTATTCAGTATTTATCCTAACCATCTATTGATATTTACTAAATTTAATTATAAATCTTAAAAGAGTATTTTAGGAAGAAAAAAATACTATCACTTTTCATGTCACGAAAAGTGCCAAAATCCATCTTCTCCATGGGTTCCCCTTCTCATGAATATGGAAAATGATTTTCCATGGAAAGTACTTTTTTCACTCCCTCTCCTCTTAAAACTCCAACCAATAAGAGGTACTTTCTTCACTTTTCAGGAAGTACCTCTTTCTCTCTCCACTTCTCGTGAACCAACGAGTCTTTCAAGATTTTTACATCATCAAAATCTTGGCCACTGAACTCAAGATTTCATTAGCATGTAAGATTAAAATGCTAAACAATTTTGGTTAACTTATTGGGTATCCTAACATTCGCTTTTGGGAGGGCACTCGGTGGATCCGATTCCTTTGGCTTCAGTTTTCCAAGAGATCTATGGAAGAACAGTAAAACAATACCTCCATTGCTTCACTATGGAGTCGGAAAAAAAAAAAAATGGTTTGTTAAAATTTTTGGTCCTCCGACCTACTCAGAATTGACACAGGTGAAGGTTATTTTTTAATACTATTAATTCAATTAAGCCTTCGAGAATAGCGGATAGATCTGTAACAAGCCAGTGGAGCTTTACTGTCACATCCTTCTATAAGTTTATCAATCACGGGGATCTCTTTTGGTCTTACAACAAAGCAGTTTGAAGTATAAAAAAATTAAATATTTATATGAGGACCCGTGCAGATGCGTATTTAGTTGCACATCGGCTAATCGCTAGAAAAATGTTAGATAATTATACAAAATCCAAAAATTTAAATAGTACATTCCAGCTGATCTTTTTGGATGAGGTGCTGGATTGTTATAATTTATAGCTGACTTTGAAAATAGATTGAACACTGAAGATGTTTTGATTAAAAATGCTAGGTCTTGAGCTCTAATTGCCGGTTTTGTGGTTCCAATCCTAAAATCATTTTCCACGTATAGGTATATTGTTTGCTAAGGGAATTTGGTTCCCCACGAAATTTTACCTCAATATTGTTGGTTGGCCCAAGGATATCAAGGATGTGTAGACATCGAGAGCAAGAAAAATCAAGTGGGAGCTGAGAAAGGAATGGGATCAATTGGTATTGACAATGTGTTGGCACATCTGGTGGGAGCATAACCCCTATATTTTTGGATAGAAGGAAAGCTCCATCAACTTCACTTCATAGAAAGCTCTTCTCATTTTCTTTCATCGCTCAACAAAGCCATCTTAACATCGCTCAACACCTTCAAACTCTCTATCCTTAGCGGGGATCCTCAATGTCATGTTTCTTTCATGGATTTTCAGCTTAATCCTTAAGCTCAAACTCTGCGGCTTGCTTTTGTGATACTTAGTTTGAGTGGGATCTTTCTTCTGCCATTTTTCTTATCAAAATTCCTTTGTACTCTTGCTTTGTATGTCTTGTGTATATATTCTGGTTGTCTTTGTTTGACTGTACTCCCTAAAACTATTCTATAAGTATCTTATTTTGTAATAAATCAAGGGGAAAGCTCTTACTTCCTCCATATTCACATCAAAAAAGAAGAAGAAGGAAGGTTAGATCTCCAACTCTTAGATAGCTTAAACTTGGCAGATTTCAAGGATCATTTCTCAGCAAGGACAAATTAATTTCAAGCATTCAATTGGAGAGTTCTACTAATTTTAATAGAATAGATTAGCGATCCATATCATGTCAATAAATAGAAGATGAATCTCATTCTCAAATGCCTTATCAAATATTATCATTCTCATCAATATTTTTAACAAAAGTTGCCCGTATGTCACAGCCCAAGTTATAACAATGTATACCTAATGAAACGTGTTCCATTTATACTTTTTCCAAAAAAGAAAAAAGCTGCAAAAAAAAGGGACCAACACCTTGGATGAAAGCAATTATGACACATTCGTTTTTGTTAGGAAGAACCCTCTGTTAAATTTGACAAGGAACAAAACCAAGGTTGGTTGTCGCACGATAGAACGAGTTGTGCGTGTTGGAGACGCGGCATTAGCATACGTTCCATCGAGAGACACCTTGATGGAGCAAGCTTATCTACTTTTTCGCATGGAGTCAAATTTATTTAACACGATATTGATATGGTCCTTTGCATATCCTGCGCCCACAGCCGTGCACGCTAAAAACAGTACTGGATTTTGGAGGGGAAGAGATTTTGATCCGAAAGAATATCCGATTAGTATAATGCTTTTGGACTTTTTTCTTTTCTCTTTTTTTTTTTAAAAAAAAACAGTGTTGTTAAACCTAATATGTTGGCTGTCTTGGTGCATTGTCAATATTCATATAAATCAGGATACCATTTTGGCTAAAATGAAAAAAATCAGAAAACAGTCAAATAAAATGAAATATTTTAAAATGCCTACCGAATATAGTTATCAATATATATAAACCACTGGCTGATATAGTTCGCATTTAGGGATTAAAAATCCCTACTTTAAGATTGTTGAAGAAAGACGAAAAATATTTTGGTTTACGAAATCTGAAGTCCTTGTGGTGAAATTATTGTTTAGATATAGATTTTCGATCACCTAATAAAATATTGTTATATCAATCGTTTGATTTTTTTTAAATTTCAAAATTTTTTATTTGGTTGAAAAGTGTGAATGGAAATAAAATATGTTGTTAACCATGGTTAACTATTTCCAATTCAATTTTTGATGAATTTTTTAATAATAAATGATATTATAATATTTTATTGGATAATTTAAAGTTCACATGATAGAGCTGTTCTAACTAATAATTTCTCCTTCGTGTTGTGCTCGTCGCTTTTTGAAACAAACACTTGTCATAGTTCCATATTGGCTACTAATTAAAAGTGGTGCCACACGAATTTAGTAGCCCAGGCCAGTCTTCCATCCAATAGCTTAAGCTTTTGATCTATAAATTCATCATAATAGATGAATCCCAATGCATATCACAATTGTTGTTTGGCATATAAACTCCTCACCAACAAAAGCATCACGAGGTTGAATGAGAAAGATTGCCATAGTCCTCCATCAACAAATAAAGGAATGCCACTTGGGTTATGAGCTTGGACACGAGCTAAGCGCAGATGGAGTGCTAGCTAAGATTGATTTATTTGGGCTATAGATTGATTTATCAGCCCTTGAGAAATTAAGGGACAACGGCACCAGCATCCACTTGCTAGCCAAGTTCAATTGAACTGGACAAGCTTGAGGTCGGCTGGGAACAAACTTCTGATTCGTCTGCATCACATTGCAGTTCCAACGAGAAAACTCTCCCAAGTGGCGGAGTGTGCCGACAGTCCGACTGCTGCTCCCTTCCGAAGAAGAAAATCATGGTCTCTTTTTTGATTGTTGCAGAACGTTATTTTCAGTGCTAATGTCACATCAATTTGGAGTAATCATCTATGCATAGCTTAGCAAAAAAATACCACGGACGATAGTTTTTAAAATTCTAAGTTTGGGTTTGGTATGATATTTTCTAGTCTCTATTTTGTACCATGTTCGTTGAAAAGTTGTGGCCTGCCAGTCCTTTCGTCCTCTTTGAATGGTCAGTGGACTCTTCAAATGAGTGTTGTTGACGCGTGATGCTAGCCACGGTACACAATACGAGGTGCGGAGGTGACGGGATTCCCTGTCAGGTTTTTGTTTTATTTTGACAGAGCAGTGTAACAGCAGTTTCCCCTGCGCCTTGTAACTATACGGATTGGTTTCGGGTGGTGTTCTTGCTCTAGTTGGTATGTAGAATATTTCAGCAGCAATTCCGTATTTGCTGCTGCTGCTGCTGCTTGCCTGCTTTCATTATCCAAGAAAACATTGAGCATGTTACTTCAATTGATGGCAATGCTGTTATACTCGGAAGAATCACTCACGGAAGTCACTCAACAATCTTCTTCTGTCAGTCACTATTGCCTCGTCATATAGTACGATTCATGATGCCAAATGCGAACGGATGAGGTTATATTTTTTTTTACACTGATTGATTTTTTTTTTTTTTCTCTCGACATAGCCATTGGATCATACCCTACATAGATCTCGCAGCAATTAATCTGAATTTTTTCATTTATCCATAGATCTCAAAGCTACGGTTCACATAAATAAAATTTAAGAATATAATAAGAATACCTGCACAGGCTGAATGACTTATTGAGTAACATGTTGAAATTTTCTATGCATTCTTGCACAACTAATCTACCATCTACTATGTGATTGTAACTCTAGGAGTCGGTCACGCAATAATGGACTTGAAGCCTTAGATAATTGTTGCTGGTGGAAATCTCAAAGAACATAAATATTTCATGGTCCAAATAATTCGGAGAGCGAGAGAGGAACTCCACATACATGCATAATACCAGATAGATATATAATTTATCCAAATGATGCCCCTGACATTCATGGCTACTGAATTGCTGCCTGTACTTTTGGTAGTAGCATCCAACACATAAAATCAAGTGCAGATCCTCTATGTTTGCGAGGTGATGCCATTATTACTACGTCCACATGGCCAGACATCACAGCGGGACCAAACACCACATCAGGGTGACAGTGTTTCCGAGGGCCCTGCTGATAGTGTATAGTCTTAGTTTTTTTTTTTTTTTGATAAAAATAGTGTATAGTCCAGTTGACGTAACGTGCGAAATTTAGCATGCGAATCATCTATGTGTGAAATCTGGATGATGGTTCTTTATTAAAATAAAAAAATAAAAAAAATTTATATTTTTTAAAATGATGTTGCCAATTACACTATAAATATTTGATACATGATCGTAATCGATCCAACCATTCATCATTGATTGGTAGATGTTCTCTCAAAAAATTTTTTTTTAGAGAATGCTTTGTTCCACTTAAATCTGTCGGCTCATTAACAAAAAAAAAAAAAATCATAATTTTATATCAAATTATAATAAAAAATTTTAATCGGCGGTCCATGAATGTTAATGGTGTCATTTTACTGTATTTATCAAAAATTAGAGAAAAAAAAAAATAGAGAGATCCATGTGAATAGAAAAAGACAAACACCGGACGTCGGCGGAGGAACGCGCGCGAGAAACGTATTTTGCAAAATATGAGAGATATGGGTCTAATGTGAGGGTGAACAATTATTAAAACTATAAAAAAACAGAAAAAAGTACCAATCCTACGTGGACATTTTTGACTACTGCCATAAAGTATAGATGGAGCAGATGGATTCTAACTCAATAGTGCAAAGCCAATTTATTTAGGATTCCGATGCGGTACTTGATGAGGTAAAGTATGTCTTGCTGTTGATGGAAAAAAAATTTGTAAAATAAATTTTTTATTAAAATTTATCCGACAAAAATCTTTCAATATTTAAATTAATTAAATTAATAAAATAATAAAAAAATCATACCAATGAGAACTCAATATATCTCAAAAAAATTCACCTCAATCTCCTTTTTACCTCCTCTTATATAGAGGTGGAGTGTGCAATTACTTTGTAACTTCTATTCTTTGAAGTACGGTAACATTGAAGTTACTGGACTTGATGTGGATTTAGTGTGCGGTTATTTTGACTTATGATTTTTCAGTTAGTAGTAATTAATATTTTTATCGTGCGTGATAATCGTTTTCCGATCTCTAATTTTTTGAATCGTGTGTAATAATTTTTTATGTATTCTCGATTCTCAATCAAACAATTTAACCGATTAGATGCTGATATCATCGTCGATCCATAAATAGCCGTGTCGGCGGATAACTCATCGAGTATCATCATTCTAATATAATCGATAGTCGGTAGGCATCCGAGCAACTCTTGTCATGATAAGTAAATGCCGATTTTTTCTCTTAGCAAGATTTGTAGATATTTTTGAAACTATGATTCCAACTATTTACCCCAACACCTTATAGTGTATTCAATAAATCGTGTAATTAAGTATTTATTATTACGTAATCATTATCAGGTGACATTTATTCCTCTTATATTCTCTCTAATCTATTTAATTTTCAACATGTTTCCGCTATGCCTAGTTAATTTTGTCTTGGTGGACGATGGACTCATTGTCGGCATGATTGATTTGTAATTTCACGTTTATCATGAATGTTGTTTTCTTACCCCCTCCCCTCAAAAAAAAATACATGAATCATGTTTCTCTGAAAGCAAAATGTTTATAATCATTAAGATAAGAAAGCTAAAAAAAATTAGAAATATAATTCATAAAATATAAATATAATAAAATTAAATTATCTGTGTATAGCAATTTTAGAAAAGTCAGTTTCAATTTTATATGTTCGAAAGGATATTTTTTTTTTTAAATTATCATTTAAGATGAACCGAAAGCATTGGAAATCAAAGCTTTCTGCAAAAGTAGCCCTGCCCATTCCTACAAATTCAATAATTAAGTGGCTTACTTGCAAAACAGCTATGATTTCGTGAGTTTCAACTTCCTACTCGAAGATGCTCGCGTGCAACTTGGCCAGCAAGAGTGCTTCTGTAGTTGCATTTGTCGCATACTGGCATTTGATTTCCCGTGATTCTTCTGTTAGCATTTATTAGTTTTATTATAATATATTATAACGGTCAAGAAATTCAGAAATAAATGAATCGAGTAACAGCCGTTGTAACTATAATAACGGTCAAACGACAGTTTTGGTAGGGCCAAATAACTTTGTCGTGGACTTCCCAATCCCAACCGTGTCTGTGGACCGCCATGCAACAACCAAAAAAAAAAAAAGAAAAGAAATAACGCATTCTGGGATGCCACGCCGGCTGGCCGGGTTAGCCGGCCCGGCCCGGCGGGGATTCTCTGTGGGCCCCACGAATCCTCACCTGCACACTCCATCCCCTCCTGTGGGCCCCGCAGGGCCCAATCAGGCGTACGCCCAGGCCCGCCTACGTGGCCCGTCAAGCAGTCTCTTTTTGTCGCCTAGTTGCCACACAGCTCCAGACCCCGCCATTCCTACCAATACCGGCCACGTCACCGCAGGCCCACGTGTCACCCCACGTATTCGGTTTACGGTGCTCCTCCCTCCAGGTCCCGGTGCCGACAGGGTCTCATGGCCCCGTACGCGACTTCAACGGTAAACTCGCGGGTGTTAGCATCCATGAAATATATCGTGATGGAGACATCTTGACCGTTCAATCCGTGGACCCAATATGGAGCATTCAATGGTCCGTAAAATGATGGGAAAATTTGGAAGGATTAGCGGATTGATTTAGACCGCTATTATTTAATGTCAAGAGCTAACCAACTCCAACTTCTCCTACCCTCGTCTGTTGACCGGAATAACTTATAACTAACCGTCATTTTCCACCGCATGCTCGTTCGTAAATGCGATGGCACCACTGTGGATAAGGGGGTTACCGTCAATTGACCACATTCTTTTTCCATGTCCAATGAAGAGTAGTTCCTTTTGGAATTAGACAAGCTTTACGCGAGTTGAGTAAGTGGGAACGATGATATTCTAAACACGTATTTTTTAAACTTTCTAGCCATCTCTTGCGAGCTTATCCGTATGAGACCACCCAATCGGAAGACCGTGCAAGTTGAAGAAGAACTGGCGTGGAGTTGGTTATTTGATGGCGTAGCCGCTGGCGCAGGCAAGAAAGCGCCATGGAGAACCTCCAACTTGTCTTCAACTTTTTGTTAACTTCGGAGATGGATTATACCACATGCCCATGGGCCACCACATAACCTCACCATGCATGATGATTAAGATGTATGGCCATTTAGGATGGCACATTACAACCGCGGAAAAGATTAATATATAGCATAGTTTGCACTTATAATTACAAACATCAATATATATGAGATCTCGTACTTTTTGATATGTACGTGATATACAATGTATAAGGTGCAACATGGTTGGTAAGTTCTATATCTACTTCACCATGGTCATCTGCTTAGTTTGTTCTTTTCTTGTAATTTAAGAATAATTGCAAAGAGTGTTTGCTTGTGAAGCAAAATTTATTTTCAAATTGTCAATGATATTCATGGATCTAATCTTGATTACCTATATATTAAGTCAAAGGTGAAATCCATGTGGCTAACAACAAAGCATATGCACTATATATGCTACTAAATGATCAAATTGATGTATCTTCAAGCCGACTACAAGCAGATCCTCATTATAGGCCTCTGCAATGATCCTTGTCTCGTGTCCAACATGTTTAATAACCTAGATAAAAAAATAGATACTCTCTAATTTTGTTTTAAACTACTAAAATGTCATAAACCTATCCCATGGTCTTAACTAGCTAGTGATGCCATTTTAACCAATAATAACTTTATCCTAAAATTTCTGTCACTTATAGCAGCATTATAATGGAATGCAGTTTGGTTAGAAAATTAAACTATTTTCCTATGTTATTTGCATAACAATGGTCATCTTGGGTTATTATAATAAAAAATAGCACACAATATAAATGTTAGATCCACAAGTCAGTCACATATTTAATAAATATTTAGGACTGAATAATGATCATGCTTCGCATGGCTCCCTAATTTCGATCTTTGCAATCCCCTAATTAGAAGGCCATCGAGCGAACGAGAGTCATGATCTAAAGAATTATTAAACTCTTGAAGGATATCAATTTTCTCAGAAAGAGGAATGCCCTTCGAATGGAATAATTCTCATTTTCACATCTTGGCTTCTTCTTTCAGATATCGTTTTTCATTATGGCGAACTGAAAGACTTCACGTCCACGGCCCTGCCTGCACCGAAGAGTTAGGTCACTTATAGTGATCATGGACCAAATTAGAAAGATACAATTACTTAAACTTATTCCAAGCAATTAGTTGCCATCTTCAACGTGACCGAGTCAAATATTGTACCAAAGAGTAAACAAAAATGTAAGAAACTCGAACCATCGCTCATCGTCCCTCTCCCTCCATGAGGTCGTCCTTCCAACTGCCATAACTACTCTCTATCACATTAATGATACATGGCGTACGCACTCTCACGGGAGCACATGTGGATAGAGCTTCACCTTTTCTTCATCCCAACCGTGCTTTCCTTGGCAAGGCCATACAGTCTTACGTGCCGTCATTCTTCCACATGGATGGAAAGACCCAAAGCTTCAATAAATCGTACAAAGGAGCCCCTCTGTGGCATGGACCCTACCCTATCCTTACATTCTTGTTACTTTTACCGCTTTTAGAAGCTTGCAGTAAGGTAAGCAGGCACGGAAGCACATGGAGATTGGTCGGTGGTTGGGTCGGGTAGCTTGGGCGGCCGGATTTGGAGGTATAGTGCTATCCTGGCAGGCCTTATCGTGGTTCAATCTAGGTGGCCATGCCGGAATTCGGGTGGAATTGAGCTCCAGGGAAAGAGGGGGAGGGAGGGAGAGAGAGAGAGCGGGCAAAAAGAGCTGGGAAGTCTCCATCTGATGTGAGGGACTCTCACAGGTTTCCAATGTGGAAGGGCAGTAGCATGTGATGCAGTGGTCCAGGTGGGACCATGGAGCCTGCTTGCAGACACCACATGTGGCCATTACCCTGGGCAACTTGTATGATTGATGGCCGTTGCCACAGGCGAAAGCTACGCTTCTGCTTTATTTAGACAAGTAATGTTGTGATGACCGACTTCTTCACCATTATTTGGATCAATCTTGACTTTGAAAATCAAAACAAACCATTGATGCCGAATGCAATCAAACACTCGTACACTAACGTGGTGGAAGACCATTTGTCAGAGCAATCACATGGCGACATGTAATTTGACACACTTGGCAGAGGCCCTCCTTAATTAATCTAGATGTCACAAGTTTCAATGTGCGAAAATACTCAGATAAATTTAATTAGTTGGCATATTGGGGTTGTTCCTTTTTGTCACTCAGCATGGCCGTAGTGTGTAAGATTATGCTTCATAAGGAGCTTTTTTTCTGCCAAAACAAGAACACCGATATAAATATTCAAAATCGTTGGCATGTGGCATCAGTCCATGCTACTTTTCTATGCATTGAAAATAACTTGGGTGGTTGGCAGAATTTGATTATTTAAATAATGCTAAGCTTGGCAATATATGTGGAATACTACACATATTACATGCATACTCGGGCACATGAATGAGTGGATATGCATACAAAAATAGGATCATATAGACTGACATGCATTATGAATCATGCTCTTGATTCTAGATGATAGACATTTGCATGGATTACGGCTCAATTCCTAATTTAGAAAGAGTTTCATGTGGGTCAATTTGAAGCGACCTAAAGTATGTTTGTTGGGGTTCAAACCATGTTCTGACTTGCTAGGATCAGCTTGATTTAGGCACCGCCAATTTGAATTGACGTTGCTGCTGGTTATGTTTTAGTTGCATCTTCCGTTTTTTTTCTTGGATGACTAAATTTTTTTTTGGTCAAAGAACATTTATTGGAGCAGTAAAAGAGCCATCAACATGCTTGGCCTTCCTGAGGAACATGCATATAATTTCATGACAAAATTATTATGATCACCCTTCAAATGAACATATCTACTTTCGAGCCTTTTTGCAAGTTATTTTTTTTTAATTTTATATTTACATATTAATCCATATCTTTCTATAATCATATTTTAATCCTTGAAATCTTGTAACTTATTGCTCATCATAAACTATATAAAATAGAACATTTTACTTATATTTTTCCAATGGAGTCAATATCATATTTTTTGATATTTTTTGTCCTCAGCTCATACTTAATTGACCTCTTAACTTATGTCTCTCTACATTGTTCGTCCCTTAACAGCCAAGTCCCAAACAAGAAGATGATGAAGTACGTCAAAAATATCCAGTCTTGGGTCTCATTTTCTGTTAAAAATCAAAGATATTTTCTCCTTCTATAATTCCGGTTAATTTTAACTATGGTTCAGTTAGAAAAGATGGATTTGTATTTTAAAAAAAATTCAAAATTTTTTATATAAATATCAAAAAGATATTATATATAACCATGAAAGATTTAAGATAATAATCTAACAATACTTTATTTCTTTGGTTTGATAAACTAATACATATAACACATAAGGACGGTTGCAAGCTTAGGGTCCCACGTAGGCGGATTCCGGGTAAAGCTTAAATTTCAAAGGGATGCACATTGCCCATGTTGGCATGTGTTATCTTTTGGTGTCAAGTTCAAAACCTCTCTCCGCATCAAATTCCAAGAGACTTTACAAAATTAAAAAAAAAGAATACAAAAAAAAAAAAAAGCTAAGGAAAGAGATGCCAAATATGATTTCCATTTCGTTGGCCGTAGTAAGTACATTTTACGTGCATGTGCATGAGACATTACTCATAGCATTATTCTGGATAAACAATCGTATCAAGGGTGACCACCTTGGCCCGAGAGCTCATGAAAGATTAAAACCAACCGATCAAGCCCGGTGAGATCGAGGAGGGAATCATGGAAGGAAATTGAGGTCAACCCACCAAGATATTCATTGTAGAGTGTGGAGGTGACTAAGGTATGAGCTCCCACATGCTTTCTTGTGGCTCCGTGCATATTTCTATGTAGCGACGAAGGGAGAAAAGTCTAAACTTGTCAAAATCCGTGGGCCATCGATGCACGGCCACCATCAACCATGTGAGCCGGCGCAGAGGAACGACCCCAACAGTCCGATGATTGAGGTTCGCCGCACAAGCAAACAAAATCTCGCGTTTGGCAAACCCAAAGCATTTGGTTGATTGTTGCGAGGACGCCAGGCGCCGATCATGCAATAAGTTATTTACAGAGATTAAAAAGATCCAAAAATCTTTTGGTTAATTTTTTTGAGACGAGATCATGGATTATTGCAAATAATATTTGAGTAGATCCGATCTAGGGCCTATGTCAACTAAAAGGATACTGCAGCACCGATCTAGATTGGATTTATAGTATTATGATTGGATTTGAATGAATCTAAACCTTTAGTTTGGCATCATGTGAGAACCGTACAGATGTATGTTTAGTTTCACATCTCCTATGCGATGAAGTTCTGGATTGCTTATAGTTGTGAATAGAAGATGGCTTTTGTAATTGCGGAATAGCTAGTTGTGAATAGAAGATGGCGTTTGCAATTGTGGAATAGCTAGTTAGATATCTTGACTAATTTTTGCGGCTGAAATGTTATGTTATGTGCAAATAGTAAAAGTATTTAGTTAGTTTGTTTTAAAATTTATAATTGATGGTCATATGGTAAACGAAAAGAATGATAATTATTTGTCAACACAATGTTAGCCAAGATGTCTTAAGATGTGTAATAGGGGTGATAGCAGATCAGATGATATTCATCCAGATTTATTTAAATATACATATAAATTTAAATATCCGATTAATATCCGTATTTATATCTATCTATCAAAGAAACATGAATATGGATATGGATACACAACTATCCAATCTATATCAAAATATTTGATTCTCTTTATATCCATATCTAATTTATGTAGTATTTTTTAATTTTTTAAAAAATATAACCACACTAACATGCTATTAATTTAATTTCCATCCACTTATTAAATATCTTTAATTCTGTAACTATAAAATTTACTTATTCGATTTATACCTGCATTTATTTCGATATTTTAGTATTTGATTTTGCATCCTTATCTATTAAGAATAAATATAGATATAAAATTTTTTATTTCAGATTAATATTCATATTTTTATTTATATTTATAAAAAAATAAATATAAATATGAATGTACTGATATTTGATTAGTTTGTAATTTGATCTCAGTCCTGATGCATAAGTAATGCCCTGACCATATATGGAAAGAAGATCCACTTGGCGGTTAATGCCATATTTAATTAGAGAGATGAAAAACGTGATTCGCTGAACTTGTCTCTATATCAAATATTGAATTAAATTCGAATGGACCCAATGGTAATGCAGGGAAAAGAGACATGGTTACAAGTTAATCAACCAGCCACATTGTTGGTTGCTCACTTTTCCCATAATAGATAATTATAAGCATGTTTCTTATTAAAATAGTATAAAATAATAAAATATATTTTAATATATTTATGAATTATCAATTTGGACAAAATAGGTTTATAAAAAACAACGAAACAATCGTTTTTCATTAAACTCATCTACGTGGCCTATTTCTATATCTGTTTAGTCAAATTTGACCAAAAGCCTCAAATGGTGAGATAACGCAGCATAAAATGCACAAGAAATTTTTTGTACACTGCTTGCGGTGTAAAAAATTCGACATAGAATGTACCATCTTTTTGATTGGATTATGTAGCCATCATTTTCAACGCTCGTTTAATATCCATAATTCTATTTTTTGTTTGAAATTTTGAATGACGAAAATATTCCGTTCCTTCTAAAAAATTATGACATCCTCTGCCGATATTATGATATTCTATATTAAATTATGACTTTCTGCATAGG
>KE504733.1:846975-859634 GCA_000441515.1 Elaeis oleifera
TCTTTCTCTGATTTTTTTTTTCTCTTCTTCATTGAAACAGAGGAAAGGATGTTTGAGGCCAGCCACTTCCCATGCGGCGAGTGGTGGCCCCTTGCGGTGGCAGAACCGCCGACAATCTGTCCTTTGGTATCTGAATATGGTCAGCGACGGTGGCTGCTTTGATGAAAGGAAGATAAAAGCAAAAGCAAGAAAAGTTTTGTTCATGGAATCCGATAGCCATCCAACCGACGAGGACCTCAAAAAAGTTAGGAAGAGGAAGGGAAAGAGGTGTAAAGGCCATACCTTATCTCCGACGAGGTCTTTGGTCCTCTTTTCCAACGAAAATGATGGTGGCTCTCGGAAATAGTCGATGGAAATCTAAAGAGAATCCCATGAATTTCGCCGGCAATTGATCAAGGGGTGGAAGGTGATGCTTAGGGAAGGAATTTGGAGGCCTTATATAGATCAATTCCTAGGGTTTTCATCAGAATCCGACGAGCCCTAGGATTCCTACTTTGGGTGGAAAATGAAGAAGGAAGAAGACTCCATCGGGAGTCTGCCTCCTTACCTCATGTGCCAGTCACGTGAGGTTTTCATTTTTTTTGATTTTTTTTTGTTTTAAAACTTGTGCCGGGAGGTTTTAAAAATCTGGGTTATTACACCACAACCTTAATTAAGGATGGGAAACCAACCAAAAGGAAGCATCTTAGAAGCTTCTTTTTGAGTTCAATGTTCGGTCCCTTCCCTTGTCAACTTCTAGAACTCACCAATGCCAGTTAAAGCAGGAAAATGGAGGATGATCATTCATAACCACAAATTCCTCAATAGGAAAAAAATAATTAATCATTCTATTAAGGGCTACATTTGGACTTGGAAGTGAAGTCAGACAGTCGGTCGTGGCCGGCCTGGGCCTCAATAAACTATTTTGACCATAGGCAAAGAATGGCCCGAGGCTGGCCTGACTTGGCCCATGAACAAGTTTAGTGGTGTTACGGTCAACTCCCCATCTTCTGTCGTCGGTAACGAGCATCTGCAAGACAGCATCCATACAGATCGAATTAATGTCCGACGGAAACTCTCCGATGCTAAAGTCAGAGAAAGAAATTGGTGAATAGTAGTTTTTGAATGTATAAAGTAGCAGAGTTCTGATCCCGAGATGGCTTATCCGTACTGCTCACTTACCTCTTTTTATAAATGATTCTGATGTAACCGTCGAACACGTGGTCCTGCTTTTTATGGTGCTAAATTATCGAACCATAAATATGAAATTAATGAGGCGTTAATTCTTCTTAATAGCAGTGACATATAGTTGATAACCATTTGTGACGGTTATGGTATGTTGAGCAGATTAGCTGGCCATATGTCGGTAGAATCGACTATATGTCGGTAGACTGTATGAGTGACCGTCGGCTAGTAGTTCTGTTATACTGACGGTCTAAGTCATTCACTATCGATCGGTAGTAATCAAATCATTAGTCGATCAACCGACATTAGTCGGTCAGCCGTCAGTAAGTCGGTGCGGTTCGCTCATTCGGTCGATGAAGAGTTAGAACTGCATGATCAGTCGATGCGCAGTTGGAGTCGTGGTGACCAAAGTCGAGGGTCGGTCGGGTGAATACTCCTCCTTCGGGTCAGGTGGCCTTCTATGTCGAAGATCTTTGGATGGATCTTCGGATGGTTCTTTAACCTCCGAAAAGGTCTTTCCTTTATTACCAATCTTTCTTTGTCCATTTATGGATAGAAGAACTAATTCTTCTTCGCTTCCTCTACCCTTCCTTGAGGTTTTTCTTTTCGTTGGGATGATCCACGAACCGATACCAACGACAACAGTCAAGTAGAGGTCGACAATTGGGAGGACTTTCATTGACTGAAAGATATGACGGTCCCGACGCAGAAGGAGCTTGTGACCGAACAGGCTCTTTATGACGCTGGCCTTAGTTCGATCGTCCGTCTAGGTATAGTATAGTTGGTCGGTTATTTCGGACTTTACTTTTCTTTTATTTGTTGAGTTGTACTGACTTCTATTGTAATTGTAGCCATACAGTCGAGGGTGCGAGTGTCGAGCATCGATATTCATCAGCACGCTGTCACAGGTCAAGAGCAAAAAGCACTTTATCCACTGGCTTCAACGGGAGCGAGACGGATGCATCGAAGAACTTGAAGCCGAACGTGGACGTCATCGGGCCAGCCTGAAAAGGTTGGCACTGGCCAAAGAAGAGTCATCCTCTGCTCGAGTCGATGTTGATTTGGCGAAGGTGGAAGCGAAGTCGGCAAGAGAGGCATTGAGTTGAGCAATCGAGGATTTTCGAAGTTCGAAAGAATTCAAAGAAGAGATCCTCGAAGGTGGTTTCACCTCGTACTTCGTCGGATATGAAGACGGTCGAGATACGGTCGAAAAATTATATCCGAACCTTTACTTAAGCAGCATCGTCCCTCCAAGATCGGAAGATGGGGTTGCTGAAGAAGAAGCCACGCCGACTCAAGATGAAGCACCGACCGTGCCTGAAGTTGTTCAAATCGCAGACACTACACTAGAGCAAAGGAATAGGAACGATGATGAAGCTTAGTCGGTGTATTTTGCTTTCTTTTGTGTAATCAGATACCTGTAATCGAACTTCGATCCAATTTTGTAACTTTTTTTTGACAATGAATGAAAGCATTTTCTTCTAAGTTTGAACTGTTTGTATGGAATATTAAGTCTACAATGTCTGCAATGTAAAGTAGCCACCGAACATTAATCGATGATCCGATCATTCGGTAGAACTTGTAGAATATCCGTTAGTCGTGTAGTCTTTGACGTACTTAATAGAAGTTAGGATAATGATCGTAAGTCGAATATTCTGTACCCGATGCTTGGTCAGATTTGTACGTCAGATTATTTGATAATCGGTGGCAAGCCGAATATTCTTCGACTAGCCGTAGCCATGTCAGTATAATTTCAATCCGATCTTGATCATTTTGATATTTTATTCTGCTTAGTTAGGACTAAATCGGCATATTAGTCTTTGGACTATAGTCAGCTTTTACAGTAGAAAGCCGACATTAAAAATCGAAATATAATTGGCACTACAGCTTTTACAGTGAAAGCCTGTATATTTGATTTCGATTTGAGATTGTAGTCAGTATGTCAATTTTTGTAAGAGAATCAAAATATAGTCGATACTGAAGTAGTTGATTCTCTGACTTTTACAGTGAAAGCTGAGATAAACTCCATGTCGAAGTATAGTCGATAGTTCAGCTTTTATAATAAAAGCCGACATATAGTCGATCGTTGATAGAACTTGACCAAGATTTGTGATTCTAAAATTTTGTATTGTATTCTAAATAATGTATATATCAACAACTTTATGGGTGATACATCTTCATACTGTCGGCATTCCATGATCGAAAATTACCGACCCTTCAAGGATTTCTAGTCGATATGCATCCGGTCTAAGAGTTTCAGATATTCTGTAAGGTCCTTATCAATTCGGAAACAGCTTTTCTTGATCTAAAGATTTTGAGATTTCTGCTTTTCTTAAGATCAAATATTCTAGTCAGAAGACCTTCAACTTGACTCTTGCATTATAACACTGAGCTATTCTTTACCGATATGCAGCCATCCGAACTTGAGCTTGCTGTCGGAGTTCTGGAAGGAGATCTAAGTCGGCTCTCCGACATTCGAAATTGTTCGGCACACAGTATTGCTCTACCCTTGTTGATGGCAGTCCAATCTCAAGCGGGATCATTGTTTCTGTTCGATAAGCTAAATTAAAAGGAGATTCTCCAGTCGGTATGCGAAAAATTATTCGGTATGCCTATAAGACTGGATATAATTCTTCTACCCAGAGGTCTTTGGCTTCATTCAGTCAGGTCTTGAGTCCGTGCAAGATTATTCGGTTGGTTACCTCCACCTCTCTATTTGATTATGGATGGCCGACTGATGTGAATTTGTGTGTGATATGAAACTTTACATAGAACTCTCTGAAATTTTGATTGTCAAATTATCGATCATTGTCGGTGATGATAGTGTGTGATAAATCGAATCTGTAAATGATGGATTTCTGAATGAAGTCTTTCATTTTATTTTCAGTGATTTGGATCAGAGGTTTGGCTTCTACCCATTTGATGAAGTAGTCAATAGCAATCACTATGAATTTTCTCGGATCAGATATCAGAGAAAAAAGATCAAGTATGTCGATTTCTCATTATACGAAGGGTCATGGTGCTACAATCGATGTCAATTGACTAGCTGGTTGATGTTGTATATTTGCATATGTTTGACATGGTTCACACTTCCGAATAAGTTCAGCTGCATCTTTCTTCATGGTGGGCCAATAGTATCCTTATCACAGGACTTTATAATCTAAAAATTTGACTCTCAAGTAATTTCCACAAATCTCTTCGTGTACTTCTCTAAGTGCATAGTTGGCATCTGTAGGTCTCAAATACTTTAGCAAAAGAAGTGAGAATGATCTTTTGTAGAGATGACCATTGATTATTACATATTGAGAGGCTGTCCATCGAAGTTGTTTGACTTCTGAAGGATCTGCAGGAAGAATCCCATCGATCAAGTATTGGACAATCGGATCTATCCAGTTTGGTTTGATAGTGAGCTGCAATACTTCCTCGACTTTATCGATACTCGACTGTTTGAGGCATTCAACGAATGTTCGACCCAGCGAGTTGAAAGCTGTAGTAGCCAATTATGACAGTATGTCGGTCCAAGCATTTTTGGTTCTGAGAATGTAAAAGATCTCGAAATATTTCAAGCTTGCTGTAATATCTTTCACCTTCTAAAGGTACTTCATCATAGTGGGGTCTTGGGCTTCAAATTCACCCTTGACTTGTCCAGCAATCAGTTATGAGTCGGTGAAGACCTTCAAACTGTCGATCTCAAGCTCTTTGACTATCTTCAAGCCGGCTAAGAGTGCTTCGTATTCGGCTTTATTATTTGAGGCTTTAAAGTTGAGTCGAAGGGTGTATTCAGTGACTACCCCTTCGAAATTTATGAGTATAAGGTCGGCTCCACTACCTTATGCATTAGATACTCCATCGATATGCAGCACCCAAGTCGACCTTAGGTCGGATTTGGGAGTTTAACCTACTTTATTGTATTATCATATGTATCTCCTGGCTTATTGTCGGATATTGTATATTCTGCGATGAAGTCGGTCAGAACTTATGCCTTCATGGACGGTCGTGGATGATATTGCATGTCAAACTCGTCAAGCTTCACTGCCCACTTCACCATCCAACCTAACGTATCAGGTCGATGTAAGATCGTCTTCAATGGCTGATCTGTCAAGACCACAATTGGATGTACTTGAAAGTACGGACGAAGTCGTTGTATCGATATGATTAGAGCGTAGATTATTTTCTCCACTCTTGAGTATCGAATCTCGACATTGTAAAGTACTTTATTGGTGTAGTAGATCGATCAATGGATTCAATTTTCATCCTCCTAGATGAGCACCGAACTAACCGCTTCAGTTGAAGTCGCCAAGTAGAGATACATTGTCTCTCCGATCTTCGATTTTATAAGCAAAGGTAGAGAAGTCAAGTATTTTTCAAGTCTTCAAAGAACTGTCGGCATTCATCCAATCATAAGAAGCCCTTTGTTTGCTGCAAAATTTTGAAAAATGGCAAGCATCTCTCGATCAATTTAAAATGAATCGATTGAGTGCGGCGATCCTTCCGTTGAGTTGCTGTATCTCTTTCTTTGAGCTCAGATACTTCATGTTGATGATGGCCTTTATCTTTTTGGGATTAGCCTCGATTCCTCATTGTGAAATAAGAAATTCAAAAAAAATTTTGGAGGTTACCTCAAACGCACACTTGGTCAGGTTTAACTTCATCTGATATCGTCGAAGCGTGTCAAAGGCTTCCTCCAGATCTCGAACATGATCTGAAATTTGAAGACTCTTCACCAACATGTCGTCCACATAGACCTTCATATTTCATCCAATTTGGATTTTGAAGATCTTATTGATGAGTCGTTAATAAGTAGCTTCAACATTTTTCAAATCGAAAGGTATTACTTTATAGTAGTATATGCCTTTGTCAGTTACAAAAGCTGTATATTCCTCATCTTCTGGTACCATCCAGATTTGATTATACCCGATGAAGGCATCCATTAAACTCAGAAGTCGATGACCTGAAGTCGCATCAACTAGTTGATCAATCTTCGACAATGAGAAGCTGTCCTTCGGACAAGCTTCATTCAAATCCGTATAGTCGATGCAGATTCTCTACTTTTCATTGGCTTTTCTCATCATTACCATATTGATGAGCCAATCGGGATATGTAGCTTCTTTGATGAAGCCTACTGTGAGAAGCTTGTCGACTTCTTCATCAATGACCTTTTATCTTTTAAGGGCAAAAGATCGCTTCTTTTGTCTCACTGGCTTAACGTTCGGGTTGATGTTAAGTCGGTGAGTTATTACTTCTGAAGAAATCTCGGGCATATCAGTGGTCGATCAAGCAAAAATATCGATATTGGCTCTAAGTAATTTTATTAATTATTGCCACTCTGAGTCGGAAAGTTACGATCCAATTTGGACCATTTTCTCGGGATCTTCTTCTTTCAGCAAGATAGAAATCAATTGTTCAGCTGGTTCACCCCTTTCTTGATTCTCTCTTTGGTCTAATTTATCGACAGACAGAAAGTCTTCAAGCTTATTATTTGGGTGGAGACAAGGAAGCAATGTCGAACAAGTTGCTGATCTCCACATATCTCTCTGACTCCATTTCTCATCAGGAATCGGACTAATAAATAGTATGTCGAAACCACTGCTTTCAGAGCATTGAGTCCAGATCGTTCGAGTATGGCGTTATAAGTCGAAGGTACTCGAACTACCATGAACGTTATGAAGACAGTGCTCTATTGTGGTTCGGTTCCAACGGTTAAGGGGAGGAAGATTTTTTCTTCCACTGTGACAGCATCTCCTGTGAAGCTGATTAATGGCGTTGACATTCTCCTGAGTCGGTCAGTCGGTAGTCGCAAAAGTTAAATAAAATAAATATCAATTGAACTTCCATTATCTAAAAGGATTCTTTTACGACATAATTTTCGGCAACAACAGCATCATCATAAGGAGTCTGAATTCTCTGAATATCCTTATCCGAAAAAGTTATTATATTATTGAGTTGTCACCATTTCATCGACTCTTCTTCGAAAGTTTCCCTCCAGTCCAGTCGTTCGGAGATCATGTTGATCACCCCTGCAGTCGGTTGATTATTTACAACTTCCTCAGTTGGCTGAGGTTGTCGATCGGCAAGAGGTTGAGTTGGCGGATCTCTTCGATATTTTTTGAGATAGCCTCATCGATTCAGAGCTTCTATCTCATCCCTGAGTTGGATACATTATTTGGTATCGTGACCATGATCATGATAGAACCGACAATACTTCCTCCGATCGCGGTTTCTTGGTGATGCTTTCATCGGTGGAGGGTGTCGTAGGTATTCTGCTCCTTCAATCTCCATGAAGATCTGCGTACGGAGAGTAAAAAGAGGAGTGTAGGAGTTATACCTGCCGTAATTCAGCCTTAGACTCCATCGTTGGGCGAAGCTCGCTTATTGGATGGCGGCCGACTTGATTCGATCGGAGCTCCTCCCTTCTTTGTTTCTTCTTCTTCTAACCTTTGTCTTCTGTCTGACATTGGTCAGAAGCTCCTTCGTCCGTTCACATATACTTGTATGCATGCTCCAGAAGTTCGGCATAAGTCTGGGAGAAGTCTTGTCCAAAGAATATATGAATTGAGATCCCCTCAGATCTCTTTTCATGGCCGATATGGTCATGTTTTGATTAAGATCTTTGACTTCAAGCGTGGCCGCATTAAAATGGACCACAAAATCTTGAAGTGTCTCAGTCTCTCCCTGCTTGATCGAGAAGAGTCTATCAGAAGTTCGTGACGGCCTTCGACTGGTGCTGAAGTGAGCTACGAAAGAGTGTTCAAGCTACCCGAAGGAGTATATACTTCCCAACTGAAGCCCGGAGATCAGGCTCGAGCAACTTTCCGAAGAGTCGTCGGAAAGCCGATGCACAAAAGGGCATCGATCGCCACCTGAATCATCATGAGAGTCTTGTAGCTCGCAAGGTGGTTGATCGGATCGGTAGAGCCATCATATGGCTCTACTTGCGGCATCTTGAATCGAGATGGGATTGGCTCGTTCAAGATGTGTCGAGAGAGAGGCTGGACGGTGTGAAAGTCATAGTCGTTGGAGGATTTCTGACCTTCCACCTGAAGTTGGACGAGTCGGTAGTTGATTTTTGAAACTTGCATTCGTAGTTGTCGAACCACCGTTGCTGAAAAACTCCGGAGGTAGAACCCCCTGACGAGCTTGAAGGAGAAGCAGAAGGTGTCCACGGCCGTTTCTCCTTCCTAATATGATCGAGATGGGAAGGAGAGGAACGCCGCGAGTGGTGGGTGGCACGGTGAGAGTACCGAGAATGCCGCTGTTCGTCTCGACGGGAGAACTGAGATGGTCACTCCAGAAAAAGAGAAGGTGATCGTCATGGATGACGGCGGCTGTACCTGGACGGCACTGACTGTGCCATCGGTTGCTCCGTCGGTGGCTGCTGCTGGGTTGCTGTTGTTAGAGATTTTGACTGTGAGAACATTCATTTGCTGCACAAGCACAGCGATCTGGACGTCTGTGGTGATCATGGGACGTGAGGAACTAGGCTTTGCTACTGGAGGAGGAGGAGAAACCTCTTCCCGATGGGAAGAGTACCTCGCTGATCCGGTTACAGTCGAGTGTTGGGCTCTGATCTTCATCATGGTGTGTATGATCTTTTTCCTACCTGACGCATCAATTTGTTGCGACCAACTCTCTGTTGCCTGTCTCCGATAACGAGCACCTGCAAGATAGCGTCCACACAGACCAGATTGATGTCTGACAGGAACCCTCCGATACTTAAGTCAGAGAAAAAAGTTGGAGAACAGTAGTTTTTGAATGTAGAAAGTAACAGAGTTTTGGCCCTGAGATGGCTTATCCGTACTGCTCACTTATCTCTTTTTATAGATGATTCTGGTGTAACCGTCGAGCACGTGGTCTCGCTTTTTATGGCGCTAAATTATCGGATCATAAATATGAAATTAGTGGGACGTTAATTCTCTTTAATAGCCGTGATATATAGTTGATAACCGTTTGTGACGGTTATGGTATGTTGAGCAGATTAGCCGGTCATACGTCGGTAGAACCGACTATATGTCGGTAGACTATATGAGCGATCGTCGGCTAGTATTTCTGTTATGTCGACGGTCTAAGTCGCTTGCTGTCGATCGGTGGTAGTCGAATCATTAGTCGGTCAGTCGTCAGTAAGTCGGTGCAGTTCGCTCAGTCGGTCGATGAAGAGTCGGAACCGCATGATCAGTCGATGCGTAGTTGGAGTCGTGGTGATCAAAGTCGAGGGTCGGTCGGTTTACCCCAATAAGTGATGATTCTTATTATTATTATTATGGGTTACAATCTGGTGGCGGTTGTTTAATTTGGAAGTAGTTCATTGTTCAATATTGCTGATGACAATCCATTTGGTTACCTAGCTTTCCCGCACATTCTAAAGCTTTTTGGAAGGGAGTTATTAAATCCAAAGCATACTTCTTATATCGAGCTTTCTTTGTGCTTGGAGATTGGCAGAATTTTAGACTTTGGCTGGGTAGATGGATTGGAAACTTTCCTCAATCGGATTTGTTTCTGAATGTATTTCACATCTTAGACCAAAATGCTCATCCCTCGTGTTGCCTATTTTTAGCAGGCTATCAACAATGATCATCTTAGGAGAATTTCCTTCAGAAGATCCCTTTCTGGTGCATCATGTAGTTTTTGCACATTTCATAGATAAGACACTGAGAAGTTTTTGTTAGTGTACCCTTGTGGGGCCACTTTGTCACCAAGATTTACAAGTTGGTATGCGATCATACATATGTTACCTAGGTGAGCAGTTGCTCCAACCAGTCACCAAGATTCACATGTTAGTATGTGATCATACATATCACGGAAGTTTTCTCACATCCTAATTGATAGAACGTAGGGCCTCCTAGTTGGACCGAACCATCCGGCTGCTAAGGACTTCCATCTCTTGGATTCTCTTTTCCACATCCATGAGCACGTGGCAGCACTGGAGACTGACCTGCCTCCAATGGAATGAGTATGCGACGTAGGACTTGTTTGGATGGGAGTGTTGAGCTTTGAAATAGAAATAGAAAGGAGAGAGTTCCACTGTGACCATTTAGTTGAGAAGGAATAGAAATATTCCAATCTTCTAAATTTAATAATAATTTTTTTACTATTTAAATCTGATTTCCTAAAATTTATTTAAAAAATAATTTTCAAAATATATATTTTTTTAATTAATTTTAAAAAATTATTGAAAAATATTTTAATTTCAATTTCAATTGCGAATCAAATGTATTGGAGAATCTTGCCATTCCCATCCCCATTCCAATTTTCGAACCAAATGCACTTTTATTTGGAAGGCTTTTATACCTGACAAAGCTTAAATCATTTTATAATTTGCTTTGGAGGGAAGAATCTTAACAACCGATAATTTTTGAAAAATAATCTCGGCCTCACCCTCTCATTTGTTTTCTTTGTTGTAGAATGGATGAAACTTCTACTTATTTATTCTTCTCACGTTCTTATTCTTTTCAAACTTGAAAACTCTTTGAGGAAAAAAGTTAGATTGCGGATCTAAACCTCTTTTTTATTTCTCTGACGGAGAATGAAGAAGAAGAATAATTCCACAAGCAGCCATTTGAATAAAACCTTGCGAACTTTGCCTTGTTTTTACCAATACAAAAAATAAAATAAAATAAATAAAACACTTTTCTCTATTTCCAAACATGATTTCAATGAAATTGATGGGTCCAATTTCTCAGTCCCGTGCTTTTTTTTAAAAAAAAATATTTTTATTACTCAGTCCCATCTTCTTCTTGAAAAAAAAAAAATGGAACAATCAATCTCACCCTCCTAATATACCCAAAAACCATCTAAAGCTAAGATCAGAAACCTCTTTGTAAATAAGTCTGTTCATTCGATAAAGGTGGGGTGGCTCTTTGCAGCTTCCCTCATCATCATCATCATAATAAATAAATAAATAATAAATAAATAAATCTCTAAAATTAATGGAATCGCTACATGTTTCTGGTACACATTGCTAGCACGTTGTTGCCATGTTATGTCGCAATTTTTTCAACTAACATTTCACGCGTCGTTGTTTGGGGAAAAATGAAGTCACATGTTCATTTGCGACATCATAGTTCACACTTGCGGTTGAGGAATAGTCTAAACAAAGGGCAGCCGATGGAGATGAACAGCGTTCGGGTTTGAATTCGTTGCCGAGGTTCTCAACTTTGATTTGGCTTTAGCTTAAAATCAGGCCAACATTTTTTTCAACCTCTAGTTAGCTGTGTGAACGCGCAAGGGTCCAGAAACGTCAAAGAAACCGAGCCCACGTTGAATCTAGACCTCTGCCAACCAACAATATTAGCAAGAATCTCCACGTCCTATTGTCACATGCTAATTTTCAAAGATTCCATACCCTTCTTTTTTTTTTGGGTAACTAAAAATTTCATATTTTATCAATCATATCGGTTTAGAGCACCACGCATCTCAAAAAATGAATAGCCATCAAACAACGCACTCCATATATGGTATGGCACATACTCAATTGATTTAAGTTTATATTATGATGATGATCATACATGGCTGAAGAGGATCCATGCTCCAAGACATGATTTTAACGTCAAGATGTCGTACTTAGGGCGTCTTGTGGTGGGGGATCCATCGCAAGCCTCTCTCTCATCCATTGAAGTGGTGCCGCCGGTGCATTGAATAGAATCCATGCTCCAAGACATGACTTTACTGGGACTCTTAGGACATCTAATTGGCATGGTACCCATCGCAACCCTCTGTCATCCATCTCCTAAGCCTCTCTCTCCTACTGGTCCCCACGCTGGCCGGGCTGACCTGCTGACCAATTTAAGGTTTCACCCTCAGGGGGATGAATGTTGGAATGGTTGAATTTTCTACGATGTCCTGCGGTGCATGCGTGGCACCGTAGAATGCGGGGCAGCTGTATGTGCCGTCAATCATAAAATGAACGATTGTGTAAGAATGAGACTGTACGATCTATATATGCCATGCACGTTATTTAATGGCCATTCATCCTATGATGGATGGTGTCCATGGGTGCACCACATTTTGTGATGGTGCATACATATCATAGGGGATCCGTGCTCAAAATTATAGTCCTATCAGCCACTGAACTCCCAATCCCTCCTGTTTCTTAAAATAGCCCTGTCGCGTTTTAGTAGGCACAACAAAGAGAACATGCAGCAGTCACAGAAGCCTTCCTCGCATGAGCAAAGGAAGATGTCAAGGTGAAGATTATTGTGACGAAGATGGTGCATACTGACCCAACGCACTTCAAGTCTGTGGTTCAAAGGCTAACGGGGAAGGAGTCGACGGCCGCCGAGGTGGTGGAGAGCCCTGCCGTCTCCGACAGGAACGCTGATGAGGTTGAGCATCGTGGTGGAAGGGAGAGCAGGGAGTTTGAGGATATGTTGATGAAGCTACCATCATTAGATGAGCTGAAACAATTGTGGGATGATTAATTACCCCTCAATTTTTGCTCAAAAAACAAAATCACCACAAAAGTATATATATATATATATATATATATATATATATATATA
>KE504733.1:859654-870593 GCA_000441515.1 Elaeis oleifera
ATGTATGACGGTCCTGGAACGGCGATGACGATTTAGTGTTTGGATATTATATATATAGTTCATTGCATTGGGTTAGATTTTGATTTATATGTCTGTATATGAGGATTTCTAATCCAGTGTCGTGCATTTGTTTTGGTTTTGGCTTGAAACTTGAAAGGCCTGACGGATTTCTTATTAGTTTATATACATACACATACATATACATGCATACATATACACACATAACACACACACACACACACACATGCTATGATATAGAGCTAATAGTAGAGTTTTTATAGCTTCTACAGATACAGATTCAACATGAAATATAGTAGCAGTGATACATTAAACATAGAAGATAGAAAGCACTTTGGTGCTAGCAGGATATGCCAACGTACGTTTGCAGTCTGTTCCACAGTTTTTGATGCTGTAATTGAAACTTGGAAGAACCCAAATATCCCCAGCAGTAGAACGATGGAAGTAACTTCTGTAAAACAAACACAGTGATTTTTTGTGTACAGAAAGATGCAGGCTTCTCTCTCCAAATTAATCTCCTCGCGGACCACTGCAAATAGTTGACGTCCCGCCTTCTTTGCCATCTTGCCTCTGTTTCCTTCTCCAAACCAAACACAGGTCATGAAAGGCCGATGGCCTCCCTGTAAATTTCAAGTACAACTTGATTATGGTCCAAAGACTCCTTGGAAGCAGGCACCCGAAGAAGAGATGGTTGTTAAACTCCACGTTGTCTCTGCATAAACTACTTACAGCACTAACATTCCATCCTTTCTTATTTAGTATTTTCATCAGTGTGCAGTTTGTTCTTGGATGCCAACCATAAAAAGACTTTCACTTTTTCCGAACTTAGTGTCTTCTAAATGGCGTTGTAGTAGGGACATCTCAATCCACCAAAATTGAGGAAGTTGTAAAAGGAGTGTTACCATCAAGAGACCATTGTAAGCTAGCTGTTAAATCGAGATGTCCGTGATACAAAATGGCCTAACGGTGCAAGGAGGCTATGCAATCGCTGTAGCTGACATGTCTCGTATCTTGTCATAGGACATCTCACAAGAATATACCAACTCATACTTCTTGAGTTCGGTACGTTCTTCCATTTGGAGAGATGTTAGTTTGCAAAATTAGGCCTTTGGGAACTCTGTGGCTTTTGAAATTGGAAATGAGGAGTTTATTTGATTCTTGAAGATGTGTGGATGGATGCAATTTTTCTTTGCTCTCGATTTGAAGAATTTTATGCTCGGGCGTTGAACCCAAATTTACCCATATTTTTTTATTGTACCATACTTCTTCATGCAATAAAGCTAAGGTGACTAAGGCTGGCCCTTAGTCTCCTTTTCCGTCAAAAAAAAAACGTCTCCCCAAATGGGTGAGAGGCTCGACGTAGTCCTCCTCATTCTCAACCACATCTTTCTCCTCTAATAGTATGCTCCAGCAATCTGATACCACCGAGGTTCTTTTGATTTTTGAAGAAATTTTGATGCCCCTTTAGCCAACAATGATTGGTTCATTTAGGACAAATTTTAGCACCCAATTCACTTGGGAGGGGGGAGGGTTGGCGGGGGACAGCGGGCTTGATTCACAATCGGAATCGAAATAGAAATCGGAATGGATTGAAATCGGATAGCCAAATCCGTTGAAGTATTTGGTTCGTTATTGGAATCGGAATCGGAATAAAATTTTGAATCCATAAGAAACAGTGAGAATTAAGTTCTAGGTAGATTGGGCCATTCCCATTCTAGCGCAGAATAGAAATCAGAATTAGACTTCTTCCAACCAAACCGTCAGAATAGAAGTCATCCATTCTTATTTCGATTCAGACTTCTACTCCCCTAACCAAGAACCCCCTTGGTTCTTTAGACTTATAAACAACATCCCAATTCACTAGGTAATGAAATCCACTGATATTATTGGAGCCCTTTTATAAGAATGCTCTTTACATTTTGTCCGTTCTTTTGATAACCCATTTTGGCAATTTGTATATACGTAGACATGAAATATAAAAGGTAGAGAAGTCAGAATGAAGTTGATCAAAGTTAATCTCTCCCTCTCCATGAAAATAATTTTCCTTTCCATATTATTTGTCTCGGACTGACCTTTTCAACCAAAGACAACCAACATTGTTTGAGAAGCTTCTTATTAGTTTACATCAGCATATCAAAATGATAACTTAAAATACACCTGAAACTTAAACGTGGAAAGCCAACAGTGGTCGGCACCCGTCTTACCAACCAGAGTGGCTCTGGGTAGATCCTGGATGATGGCCGTGTGTTTCCAATACCCACCGTATTTCCCTTCCTTTCCCTCAAAAAAATATAATAAAATAAAATCCACTGCATTTCTCAAGAAATATAGGGAGTAAAAGCTACTGGCAATGACTCTAGTGTAGAGATTGTTTCCTAACTACTTTATTGCGTATGCAGTCAAGTCAAAAATGACACCAAAAGAACTGCAATCTGGGGATACCTGCGTTATAAAGATAATAGTAGTTCATGAACAAATTATAAAGATAATGTATGGGAAAAGCATGGTCAGTGTAGAGAATTTGCAGCCCAGAACGGGGGCGACGTATACGGACGGAAAGACCCATCTGTGGTATAAAGTTTTTGAGATTGTATGCACCATAGCAAGAACCTTATTCAAATTCTAATTTTTGAGGGATAAATTTAAAACTTCTAGGTGCTATGTAGATGAGTGTGATTATTGGGATAATACTTAAGGTGCGTATGGTCTGTGAGCAGAATTAGAGTCAGAATGAATTGAAATAGAAATATATTAATTATTTTATCCAAACCACCTTCCCGGTGGTAAAAAAATAATAGTAGTAAGCTAGCACGCCGTCAATAGTGTGCTCCAAATCCAGCCACTTAACGACGGATATGTTTGCTGTTCAAAACGAGTATGATAGATGTTACCATTCCCTTGCTAGACCTATGACTTTAAAAATTCACATACCCTCCACCAAATCTTGGTCTTTGCCGGCATTATATCATAAAGACTATCTCTTCCGCTCCAGAACCTCCCAAAGTATCCGTTGCTGGAGAAGTTTTTTGTGCACCGTAGGCAGTGTAGAAAATCTAACGTGGAGTGCACCATCTCATCCGATTGATTCATATAGTCATCACTTTTCAATATGCATTTAATGCCTGCAGATCGATTTTTGCGTTTAAAAATTTTGTATGACAAAAATAGTCCTATCTTTAGAAAAAAAATTATGACATCCTGTGGTGTAAAATAGCCTAGAATGTCATAATATGATCTAAGATATCATAATATGAGAGAGACATTTTTGTCCAACCATTTTCCAACGCGTATTTAATACCTGCGGTCGGCTGTTTTATTTGAAAATTTTGAATGATAAAAATATTTATATTCTTTAGAAAAAATTATGACATCATGTACATATTATGGACGCAGGATGTCAAAATATGGACATAGAATGTTATAATATTTTCAAAGGATAGGGATATTTTTGTCATACAAAATTTTTAAACGAAAAAGCCGACCTGCAGACATTAAATGTGCATTGAAAAGTAGTGACTACGTGGACTAATTGAACAAGGTGGTGCACTCCACATCAGATTTTTTACACCACGCGTGATGCACAAAGAATTTCGCTTCGTTACTAACACCCTCCCGGGCCATGCTACTAAGGAAGAAATAATAGTAAAACTGTCAAAATGAGCTTGGCCCATAAGGCCGGCCTAGCCAACCCTGAAAATGGGGTGGCTAGGCTGCTATGTTACTAGCCCAAATAACGATCGGCTTTTTGGCCACCCCATCTCAGCCCAAGAGTTGAGGTGGGTTGGACCGAGCTAGCCCAGTTGGATCAATAAAAATTAATTTTTTTAAAAAAATTATTTGAATTCTGAAGAGAAGTAGTCGTAGGACAAATTTTTCATTCTTCATGCCTACGCATACCGAGCCACACCACCACCGATGGCGCACCTTCTGCCTACGGTCTCTACCAGCCTCCACAGCACCACCATCAATATCTCACTTCCAGGTGGCAGGCGGTAGGTGCTCGTTCTCTGAATCTAGCCACGAGACGACTATCGTCGCCATGATAGGATATTAAAAGCCACGAGACCACTCTCTGAAATCTCCCAGCAGAAAGTCAATTCAATAAAAATAAAGTGCTGGAAGGTGTCTTTTTTCTTTCTCCTTTATAATAGCTTTCTTGGATAGAGGATAAAATGATGGAAAACTTTTGTGATGGATATTCCCTGAACCTTGTGAGTTCTTGGTCTTGGATGTGCTTTTTGCCTTTAAATGAATAGAAAAGTCATTCTTCCTTCCTTTTTTTTTGGATGTTCTTTTATTTTGATGAGAGAGTAACTCAACGAGACTACGGTAGGAAACTGTCTCACTATGTTGGGTATCTTTGTCTGATCTTTTCTTTTCTCTCACCTAAATTTTTCTTGGATCTCTCTCTCTCAAGCTCTCTCCCTGGCCTGGACCATCTGGTCCGAGCTCCCTCTCTCTCCAGTTCTCTCTCTCTCGAGCTCTCTCTCTTAATCTCACAAATAGACTCCTCCTGTGCCATTGACAAATTACACTCTCAGTCTGAGCTCTCTCTCTCAGTCTCTCTCAAGGTAAATTATCTTCTAATTTATATATGGCTTTATCTTTCCCTACCTATAGTTCTCTATTGATAGCATCGTATCTTGACATTTTGTACTAGCATCATCTGTGTAATTTATAGGGATAGCAAAATCGACTCGATCCGATGGGGATGCACCCTACCCAAATCCGATCAAACCTAAAAATAGGATTTGATCGGGTTTGGGTTCAGATTTGGGTAAAATCCAAAAACTATAACACGGATATGGATAGGGTATGGGTAGTGCTATTTTCTATCTGAACCCGAACACGAATCCAATCTTAACCTACGGATATAGGTAATACTCGAACTCATATCTGAATATATATGTTTATAATTCTGTTTTGATAATTCTGTTTTGGTTGATAATATGTATAAAATTATTTTGATTATTTATATGTTCTATATTGAATTGTAATTCTATTTTTATATTTGATTTCTATAAATCTGAACTTATAAATTATATTTTATATTGAATTGATAATTTTGTATTGATTGATAATATACATAAAATTATTTGGTTGTTATTTTTTTGGATATAGGATAGGCATAGTGCGGGTATGGGTTGGATATGGAGAAATGGGTTATCCGTGGGTATCTCCGAACCCATTAGATATGGAGATAGATATCTCTTTTCTTATCCGATCGGATATCGGATAGGATTTGGATATAGAGTATTAAGTCCGAGTTTGGAGATGGATAGTACAATATCCGATCCAAACCTACCATTGCCATCCCTAGTAATTTATATTTTGACATGTATTCATTGTGATTTATGATTTTAATGTAGGATTTTTGAAAAATCATGGAGTCTCAGTCTATGGATAAGTGTATTAATATGAATGATGAGTCAAAAATTTCAATTGAAACTGAAATTGAATTTAATATTTTGAATCAATAAATAAGAAGCAGAAAATAAGAACCTCAGATGTTTGAAAATTTTTCACAAAAACTAGTAAAGCAAAAGATGGAATAGAAAGAGCAGCATGTAATGGTTGTAAGCATGAGTATAAAGTTAGTCCTAAATCTGATGGTTCAAACTATGAAACTTTACATTTGCATCATCATTTATAAAGTTGTAAAATGGTTAAATATCATAATGTGGGAGAAATAATCATTGATCAAGTAGGAAAATAAGGCCTAGAAAATAGATCAAATGGTTTCTCGTGAAATGCTTGCAGAAGCTATCATTAAGCATAACTTGCAGAAGCTATCAAATATAATCTTGTTGAATATGATAAGATTAAAGCTTGGGCAAAATATATAAATCCAGATGTAGTGATGAATTCTAGGAACACTATTATGGTTGATATTCGAAAAATTCATTTGAGAGAGAAAGAGAAGCTTAAACAAGCCATTGCCAAGATTCCTAATAGAGTGTGTTTGACTTCTGATGTATGGACAGCATGTACTACTGAGGGTTACATTTATTTAACTGCTCACTTTGTTAATGAAATTAGAAACTAAGCAGTAATATCTTCAATTTTGCTCGTCCAGAACTTTTCCACACTAGAGTTGAATTGACTTCAACTATATTTGATTGTTTGAAGAATAGGCATAGAGAAAAAAAAATTCTATTACCTTAGATAATGCTTCATCTAATGACAATATGGTAGATATTTTGAAAGGTCATCTTCGTTTGCAAAATAGCTTATTGTGTGATGGAGAATTTATTCATGTGTATTGTTCTGCTTACATACTGATTCTTATTGTTCAAAAAGGCTTGAAGGTAGCTAGTAAATTTCTGTATAAAATCAGAGAGAGTGTCAAATATGTGAGGAGATCAGATGGGAGGATAAAAAATTTCAAGAATGTGTTAAGCAAATAGGTCTTGATGTGGGGATTGGTTTAAGTTTAGATGTATCAACTAGATGAAATTCAATATATTTGATGCTTAATAGTACACTTAAATATGAAAAGACTTTTGCTAGTCTCCGGTTGGTTGATAGAATTTTAATATTATCCAACAGATGATAAATAGAAGAGAGGAGAGAAAATATGTGAATTCTTGAAACTATTTTATGAGACTACTAATAAAATCTCTGGCTCATCTTATTCGACTTCTAACTTGTATTTTTGTAAGTTTGAAAATTTGAATATATGTTGAATGATAATTTATATTGTGAAGATGAGGTTATCAAGGACATGGCTTGTTTAATAAATATTAGAAGGTGTATAGTGTAGTGCTTGCATTTAGAGCTATTCTTGATCTACGCATGAAGATTGAATTTTTAAAATGTTGTTACTCAAAGATTGATCCTTCTACTGCTGAAGAGAAAAGAGATTTTATGAAGATAAAATTATACAAGTTCTATGAATAATATACAGCAAGTCCAACGCATCATCAAATGTAAGTGCAAGTGCTTCTCAATCCAATATTTTGTCTAGGCCAAGTGGAGGAGCTAAAACCAAAGATACAAAATTTTAGTGTAAGCTTTGAATATTCTTTAAATTTATTATTTGAAATTTATTTTTTTTCAGCTATATGTTATTTAATATCTCATCTTTTTATTTTTTTACTGTGAATGTATTTAAAATTATTTAGAAGTTCAAAAAATATGAGAGTGTAACTAAATCTAATGCTAGCAAATTTGAATTGGATCTTTATTTGAAAGAGCGAACACTTGATTATGACCACTTTAGTAATTTGAATATACTCAAGTATTAGAGGGATACTACACAATATCCTGATCTTTCAGTTATAGCACGTGATGTGCTAAGCATTCTAATTACTATAGTAGGATCTGAATCTGCTTTTAGTATTGAAGGTCGTGTTATGAATAAGTATAGAAGCTCTCTCCTTCCTAAAAAGGTCCAAACTCTTATTTGCACACAAAATTGGTTGCATGGCTTTGTTCAATGGTAATTCTTTTTTTATATTCTTTGAATTTATTTTAATATCTTGACTAATGATTGATTTTCAATAAGATTGATTGTCTAATTCTTTTATTATTATTAATTTTAGATGAAGAGGACAATCTTGAGACGTGTGTCAAAAACAGATTCAAATATTGTGCAGCTCAAGGAAAGGCAAATGAAGATAATGAAATATGATTTATTATGGATATTAAATTTACTTGGTTTAGTGTGATGAATTATTGAATTGGTGATATTTGAAATTTTGAATTTGTACTTTATTAATGTTTGGATTGAATTTTTGAATTTTAGATATTTGAATTGTTGATATTTCAATTGAGGAT
Source organism: Elaeis oleifera (assembly GCA_000441515.1). NCBI lineage: Eukaryota > Viridiplantae > Streptophyta > Magnoliopsida > Arecales > Arecaceae > Elaeis > Elaeis oleifera. The sequence continues at coordinate 867,452 of KE504733.1, forward strand.
ATACAGATTTATTAGCATACAGTACATGTTAATTTTTTTATCAGGTTATATTTTCTTTCAGATTTTAGTGGGCTGGTCTGGTCCAGCCCATGGCTCTTAAAAGGCTGGGCTGGGCCAACTATATGTTGTCCCATTTTTTGGTTTGGCCTAGTTCAGCCCATCAAATTTTAGGCCCTTATGGACTAGATTGGGCCGACCCATTTTAACAGCTCTAGACAATAGTGATGTGTCGCCAACGTGTAGAACCTCCCAAAACAATTGTAAACCATGAATATATATATATTATTTTTTGGAACCATCAGAGACAAATTTGACATCTTGTCCCTAAATTAACCCATAAACCCTCTTAAATCACATCACAAACTGGGTTTAAATGCTTTTGGGATGTTCCTGGGGATCTCCATTACCTCAGAAGCTATGATCACTCCAAAGTCAAGCTTGGCCGACTGGTCAAAGCAGGAGCTCTCCTTTCTGAAGTGTTGCAGGCAATCTAATTTAACAGTCAAAAAAATGTTTCTGGACGAAGAAACATCAGTCCCTAGCTACTGATGTGGCCTTTATTTGTCCTTTAGTTGTGTTACCAAAAGCAAAAAATTTATTGAAGAAAAATGTGTCATCCAAGTCAGTGATTCTTTCACAGTCAATTTCTGGTCCAAGTTGGTGCACGCATTGGAGGTCAGACCTGATCGCTGCTATCTTGTCCTGTTTTCTGCAACGCACCACGAAAAGATGGAACTTGCTCAGTAGTTGTGCCATGGCTGATTAATTTTATATTTTTTTTAATGCGAGGATGTTTTTGTCAGGATTAATTATTTAAAAATTTTATATTTTTAAAAATTTAATTTAAATATAATTTTTAATTTTTCAATCAAATATGTATACTATAGAATTTGTTGCAATATTAGTACGTCGTCAATCAATATTGAAGTTAGCTATTAAGGCGTTCATGTGAAATTAAATGTCAACCTTGATTAAATTATTCAAAATGAGTTGGAATTGGAGTGGGAAGAAGGATAAAGATGAAAAAGGGCTAGCTTAGGGTTATTTGTTGGTGATCTGTGAGGTACTTGAACACAGTGCTTCTATGGCGATGGGTCGATCACCACCGGCGAGTTCTCGACAGAGACCCTAACCTTCCACGGTGGCGTCCGACTGGTGTGGATCACACTGGGGTGTGGCCACAACAACGAGGGGCTCTTCGTGGCAGCCGCAGGGTTGCTGGGGCTCGGCCAGGGGAGCCTCTCGTTCCCGTCTCAGGCCGGTCGGTGCTTCGATCATCGGTTCTCCTATTGTCTGGTGGATTGAACCTCCTCCAACTCCGCCGCCTCACCGACGAAGTCCTCCTTGGTGGTGTTTAGTGACTCGACGGTGCCCCGGTCGGGTGCGACAGTGCTGGCATTCACGTCGATTATGGAACCTGAAAATGGACATCTTCTACTACGTGGAGCTCACAGGAATCAGCGTGGGGGGTTCCTGGGTGGCCGAAGTCTCAACGGCGGACATTCAATTGAACTCAGCGATAGGGATGGGAGGCATGATCGAGGACTCAGAGACATCGGTGATGTGGCTGGTGTGGCCGACATACGCGGCACTGCAGGATGCATTCAAGGCCGACGCGGTGGAGCTGAGAGAGGTGCTAGGCGGGTTCTCACTGTTCGACACATGCTACAACCTTATTGGGAAGATGGAGGTGAAGGTGCCAACGGTGGTGATGCATCTCGATGGCGGGGTGTCGGTGCCGCTGCTGGCGAAGAACTACCTGATCCCAATGGATACCAAGGAGACCTTCTATTGGTCTTTGCCGAGATTGAGAGCGGGGTGTCCATCATCAGTAACATCTAGCAGTAGGGTTTTCGGGTGGTCTTCGATGGCACCAGATCGAGGGTGGGATTTCTGCCCTGTGGTGCTAATCTCGATGGGGGCGATCGTGAGCAACTGATGGAGAGCTCAAAAGGCTTCTGTGTCCCATCGGGTGTTGTTTCGTGCAAGCCGTTACGTTCTATCACTGTTATCGTATTTCTGTCCTCTTTTATCTTAAATTATCACATCATTCTCTCATGCTTAATGACGTGGATAACACATCATCCTTATAACATAACACATCAGGTAGGACATTGACACCGTGCATACCACATCAGCATCTTAACGGCTATCTTCAACATCGATTGACGATAGGCCAACATTGTAACAAACTATACAGTATATATATTTGATTGAAAATTAAAAATTATATTAAATTAAAATTTTAAAAATATAGAATTTTTAGGTAATTAATCTTTTTTGTTATAATATTTTGTCTTTTTATCATATTTCTCTCGATGGTTTTGCTGAGGCCTGTTTGTGTTCTAATGATTGCAGGAAACATTCTTGACAGGATCTTAACCAAATTTTGCTCCCTGCTTGGTCTAATCTATAAAGATTGTCTTGCGATGCATGGAAGTATTAAATTAAGTAATTTGCAATTGTTCCACTAATATAATGATTTTTCCAAATTGTCCCTAACTAAGTCTTGTTTCTACTCTAGCACTTCATGAATTTCACAAATTTTGATAAATACTATAGGATACGCCTGATATATTGTATAATTTTATCTTGGGTCTATTTCTAATGTATTTGCATCTTGTTTATGCTTGAGATTATTACTCATCAACATACCTTTTAAGATATTTTTTTTACATTTATTTTATTTATTTACAAATAAATAAGTATTTAATATTTAAATTACTATATTTAGCTTTTAGAGAGAGAGAGCGTCAAGGTAGAATCAGGTCGATTAGATTTGCACTCAGATCCAATCAAGTCAAAACTCTATATTATTGATCCTACATCAATGATCTAAGCCATTAAATATGATCTACTACCTCAAAACTGCTTGCATACAAAAATCATATAATTTGGAGACCCTTGGCATATGCATCAAGTAGTCAGAAATTGGACAGTCAAAATAAAATTGAATTGGATGTATATTTTGATCACTTAATATATAGCCTAAAGATCTTCAAATCATATGATTTTTTTATATGCAAGCAGTTTTATGGTAGTAGATTATATCTAATAATTTGGATCATTAATGTATATGTATATGTAGATATATACATACAAACATACATACATATATATATATATATGTGTATATATATAT
>KE504733.1:903048-921929 GCA_000441515.1 Elaeis oleifera
TATATATATATATATATATATATCAAAATTAGATATAGTTTTATTTACCAACAGTCTAACACTTATCCCTACCCATGAAAGGGGAAAAAAAAAATGCATCTCTATAATATTGAATTTTCATATCACGGCCATTCTGGCTTTATTTGTCTTTTATGAGGCTATATAGATGCTACGATTGGCCATATCAAAACTAAATTTAATGAAGCTACTTCAAATTATATCTCATTATTTTGGCCAGCAGCCAACTTACATTTATATGTACATAACGATGAAATTCGTTGCTTTTAATCAGGATGCTGCACTTATAATGACAGCTTTAAGTAGTGGTTTAGCCAATGCCAAGGAGTTCAACTCTTTAATGAGTGCTCTTGTTTTACCCTCCCTTGCTATCTTTTGGTTAGGTATTTAGATGCTTTGTTTTGTTATTTAACACCTAAAATAGTAAATAGCAATATTCAAAGGAGCCCCTAGATATAATTTAGCTGGTTACCATCATACTTCATGTCACATGCTGATACCTTCTTTTGATTTTTCTACAGTCCCCTCCATCATTACATGATCCTTGTGATGCACTTATTCTTAGTTTACGAGAGATTCCATGAGCATGGGGCTAGCACTTTTTTTCCATTAGTGGTGGTTGGCAATGAGTTTAGAAAAATTATTGACCTAATTTGCTATAAAGCCATGAACCATCCTAGCTTTGATAGCTAGGCTTCCCTGGTTAAGATTTGTTAGTGAAAAGTAATTGTCATAATATAAAGCATAAAGGAACGAAAAATCCAACGACAAAAGGATTACAAGGAAGACCATGTAGGTCCTTGGTGACAGAGTTATCTCCAAAGTGCATGTGTTAATAGAGGAGCCCAACTTTTGTATTAGATTCAGAAGTTTCCAAATAAGGGTAGCGCAGGTCTTCAACGAGACCAACCATGTCTTCAACAAATGGATACCCATAATCTTTGGATGCTGTGCTCTATTAGTTTAATGCACCGGCTAACTCAGCACAGAAAAGTTAATTGTACTCCATCCAAACTTTATTACCAAGAGAGTAAAGCTTTCGTCTTGGGTGTGCCAGTGCCACCCGCTCTCAGATGCAGGAGAAGCTTTATTACGTCACCCTCAGCTGGATGATCTCCCTGCACGGCAGTGGGTACAAAGGTGGGTTCCTTTCTAAGGGTCCTTTGTAGCCGTTAATAGCGTTTCTCACAACCTTAATGTCCCAATCTTCGATGATGTTCCTGTTCCTGCTTTGGTGTCTTAAACAGTGATGTTTACAGGAGCGCATTTGGAGCTGGATCGAATCAGCCTCGTAGCCATGTGCACTTATCTCAAAGGAATGGAAAGAAACTGCCATCACTCTTAACAACCCTCTCTTCTACATCAGTAATAGGTTTGAGGGAAAACAAAGTTAAAAAATGAAAAATTTCTCGACAGCTAACTTGTGTTTATTAAATCAAGATATATGGTTAATTAACTTAATGGCATTGAAGCTAGAAAATCTCACATGTATAATAGGTGTATTTTCTTGAAAGTTTTCTAATAGAACAATGGACTTTTGCATTTTTAATAATTGTTGGTTTATATTATATTTTAATGATTACTAATTCTAATTAAGTGATAGGAAAGAAGTTAGGGAAAAGGTTAATTACTATCTCTTCTCTCTCCCAAAATTTCATGCTTCATTCTAAGATTTCTGAAAGAAGAATGAAATCTCATAAGCTAATCTTTTCTGCAATACATGATAGAGTCTATCTTCGTTACCAGATGATGTTTATGGAATTAATATCAAAACATAATATGTCTATTTTATTATATTATTATTGGGGGTAATATGACCACTAAGAGTTTAATGGAAGTGGGGACCTCAGATCCTGTCCGATATGATGTACCTTGAGTATTGTTTGAACCCCATTGATGACCGGCTTGGAAACTCACCGATTGAGCGTTCTAAAGGATCGCCTATGAAGAGAAAAGATAGACGATACTAAGATTGTTGGGGACTAGTATCCCACTATCGCTAGAGCTCGAATTCGCCAACCACTTGGAGGAATCGATCCCCCTAGGGGTTCGACATCACCTTGTCTATTTCGGTTTCCATAGCAAGTACATCATCAGGAGATGCGAACCCTTGGCCGCCTACTTCGAAGGATAATTAAGGATCGGACAAATAATCTCCGCCTGGAGCTCAAGCTGAAGAACACCAAATGATTCCTTATGTAGATCAGTTGGGCTCTATTGTCCCGTCGCATCACTCTGTCTATCAGTTGCATCACCATCCCTTCCACAACTATGCTCCGAGAAATTGATGACCGCTATCGGAGATACTTAAAACACCTCATACAGTCTCGTGTGATGAGACATTGTCATAATGACCCCTTGTCCTTTCATCCTTAAGAGTTTAATCCTCCCCTCGTTGAAGAAGGGACCTCTACCAAAATTACGGCACCGACCCCGACTCGACCATGGGTTCCGACACGCTATCGATCCATACGTTATCCGATATTCTCCAAGATGGCACGCAGGAGCTAGGCGTTGAGCCAAGGATGGTCCAACTATCTTAAAAGATTTTGAGTCAATCCCTATACCTAATCAGTATTTGGATCATACACTATTACAACCTATTGTATACCGAGAGACTGATTTTTTTAGAGCCCCACGCGGTGGACTAAATCGACCCTTAAGTCACGACGAGGCCTGCTTGTCCGACCCCCCGCTAACCTTGGATGGTCCACTCCAAAAACCTTCTAGCCTTCTTCCTGACTACTAACCTCCCCCGCAGTCGATCAATGGATAAGCTAATCTAGGCGAATCAACCGATCCCCTTGGCCAATAGCATCCGACGACGAAGATATTCATAAGCTCTTGAGCTTCGACGTATTGGGCAATGACTCTCCATCTAAAATATGAGTGAAGACACGCCAATTATAGTTTTTATCAGTATGAGTCAAATCAGGGTACATCCTTTCACGTCATTATCTCATTTGGACCCACGTACTGTATAAGCTTACATCACCTGGCATCTCCTGATTAACCATGTGCCACACAGTTTCGCATGATGGGATAGTTGGAATGACTTTCCACCTCTCCTTGCTTGACTTTAATTCCCCCCATTAATGAAAAGAGCAGAGAGGATTCTCGAGGAACGCATGAATAATGAGCCATCTACGCATCAGGCTCGAGGTCAGGAAAACTCAGTTTTGGCATTCTCTGAGGATTCTGAGCCGATCCATACTTCTAACCGAACCTTGGATCCTTCACTATTATAACCAATCACTCTGAAGGTAGTCTCTGCCATACCGACCTCCGAATAGGATCCCCTAAAAGTCCTTCGATACTTATATTCTGCCCACAAACGGGTTCGGACCAACTGGCCGACCCTCCCCACCTAGCCAGCACTCTCCATCTAGCAGTAAGAACCTCTGAGCCTCCAAACTTTGACGTCGAAAGAGAGAACAGGCATTAGATAACAAAATAGGCTCAAAGACTAATTATGATTCTTATCCAAACGTGTCAAGTCAGAATATATTACCGTCATTTCACTTGCCACACACATGCCCACCAAGCCCATATTACACCACCTTCCTTGCCAACTGTGCGCTAGCTAAAAGATCTACTTGCCAACTGATATGATTCATACGGCCCATCGCGTCACCAATCCCCTATAAATAGAGGTAAAGAAGAGACCCCCAAGTACGTGTGTGTGCCCATTATATTCGTACCCTTTTGAAACTTCCTCTCTCTCTTCTTCTTTATTACACCATATTCCTGATTTGATCGTCGGAAGGTCTTCGTCGAAACTTAATTCTGATCGAAACTTATTTTGCAGGAACATCGTTCTGGTGATCTCCATCTGCATTCGTACACGATCGAAAATAATCTGCAACAATTATCCTAATAAAATAATAATATAAACTAAAATACTTCATTTGATATTAATCACTACCACGTATGTTCGAGTTGTCAACAAGACAACGTTGATGACTTTGGAGGGCTAGGTGAGGACCATATCCTCTTAGCCACAAAAAGAACACCTAGAGTTGCTGAGAACTGGCAGCGGGATTTAACAGTGAATATGTGACCGGTGGTCCATCTCCATTCTCCAAAGGATTGAATCAGGCAGTTGAGAACAAGGTTGGCCGTGATGACTAAAAATCCTGAAGTTGTTGCTGAAGAGCGATATCCGGTGGATTAAAGAATAGACATAGGATCCAAGAGATTCAGGGCTTTGCCAACAGTGCTGTTGTGCATGGTGCATAGTAACAGTGATGATGTGCATGGTTGACCCATGCATCTTTCCAAAGTATAATTTTAGAACTATCACCAAGCAGAAGAACTAATGGTATCACAAGATAACCTAAGGATGCATTGAGAATGCCCTTCCGAAAGGGTAAGGAAGGAGATCTTACTATGGATGGCGACAAGTCGGAGGTATGGATCAGATATGCCATTATTTGTATTTGTTTCGCAATTGAGAACCATGTACCAACACTCACTGAAATGTGGGAAGATGATTGATGGGAGTTTGCCATGTGGTCTACATTAAAGGTGTCTAAAGATATTCAAATCCTTGCTGATTGACCATCATTACAACTCGCTCCTACCATCGTGTGCGATGAATTTATGCTAGCATAAGACTCGGATGGAGTGCACAGATTATTATCGAGCAATTCTAGATCAGCTTCTTCAGCTTGAGAGCTAATGAGGGCACAAGCAGATCTTGCTAATCTAGTTAGCATTTCCACCAATCTCACCAATATTTGTTGACCTTGTCATCTCGATGCCTAGCGGTTAAAATGGATCGTGGCGGCAATGCATGCCTTATACTCACCTCAAGATGGAGTGGAGCCAGATGGATAGAGTTAGACGAGATAGATTGGATGGGTTGTATCAAATAAACATTTTTTGCTTATAAACAAAACAAATAAAACAAATTCTAGGTATAATAGGAGAGTGGCACATCAGCTATGGTGAAAAGAGTACGTTAGGGTTTGTAATTGAAAAGAGAGGAGAGAGAGGAGATAACCAGATGGCAGATGATGAGAGCCATGAGAACGAGCGAGTTGAACAACTAGGGCAAAGAGTGGAGAGCAAATCGGTGGATTTAGAAATAGTTGGGTCAGGTTCGAGGTAGGTTTGGCCATTACCCACGTCCATCCCAAATTCACTGCATGTTTGGAAACTTGTACCCACCGCTGACTCGAACAAGTCAGTTAAAACCAACACTACCAGCTAGGGTTGGGTCGGATTGGGTATCCGGTGAGGCAGAAGTTCCCCTGGATCTTAGATTGGTTGACTTGTTGAAGAAGGACCACGTATTGCAATATTTATCCATAATTATTTGCTGCCAAGGTCGAGAATGATGGTTGTTCTTGATCAGGCACCATCTCCACTTTGGTTAGCAAAGCGCAATTGGTCGGAGGGAGGTCACGTATGCCTAGACCTCCCGCAGATTTATGCTTTGTGCACTGTTTCCAATTAATTAGACACTAGCAAAGTCCATCTGCGATCAACTCTGTCAACACGCAACAACACACTCAAGATTCTTCACACGAAGCTTTTGAGGCAGCAGTCAAGCGATGGAGCATAAGGAGATCCTTGGTAGTCATGTGGGCCAAGAAGATGACAGATGATTTGGCATAGTTGATGTTGAGACCTGAAACTATTTCAAAAGCATAGAGAGAGAGAACTTGATAGCTCCTAGCTGTTGGTGATCCTCCCTGAAGATTAGCATGTCATCCGCAAATGGGGGGAAGGTTGATTGATTCCGTTGTTTGGACAAAGCCCATATGGAAGGATCCAGCTTCCATGCTTGGTTATTCGGCCAAGGACATCACCGACAAGCATGGAGAGAGGGTCTTCTTGCCGTAGTCCTCTTCTGATGGTGAAGACAAGGCCCTATTTCCCCACTTACAACGCAAGACTTGGTATAAATTGTGTGACAAAGATTTAAAGAAATGAATGACATGATTGCACTGTCTTCCATCAAACAAGATATGATTGCACTGTCTGGAATCCAAAATGTAGTTCGGTTTATTGTGGCACGGGGAAGAAACTTGGTCTGTCTAGATTTAGAACATGGTCCTTGTCATACCACAGGAAAGGTTCCCAGTCCCTCGCTCATAAAATTTCTACGCTTTCGCTCAGCCTGGAATAGCTGGCGTCGGTATATCTTAGCCGGACTGGCTCTACTTCTGTATAAAACTTAGCCGGGATAGCTGGAATGGCTACTGGGCGTACCTAACTCATGCCCACAAGCCTTTATGGTGGCGTAGTAGCGCAACTTGAGGTCTGGGGTTGTCTCCTTCTGAGTTCTAATTCGAATGACTCAATTATTAGTCACTTGACTCGTTGAACAGGATGTTTTGGTTCGTTTTATGGGAATGATCTTCTTTACTTCCACAGGCCATGAGCTTCATAGATATCTTTGACTTGTCACAAGTCAAGCTTAGTTTCCACTCGCAGAATCCTTTCCTGGTTTTAGAAATCTGGGCTTATGAGCATCTTTGCAAGGATTTTTTTTCTTTCTTTTTTGATTTTTCTTTTCTATGGTAATGACAATCCCGTTTTCCCTGGCATAGAAAATCTTCAGGGATTTTAAAGAACTTGGATCCTTCTGGATTATAAGTCAGAAATTTTTGAATTATAGAATACTTACCATGACTATATATGCTAAGTAATTAAAGAAAGCTGATAAGCACTTGAAAAATTATAAATGCCCATGTTTATAGTGTAGTATGATGATATTATCACAAAAATATTCAAATAATATGTTATAGAAGAGATAAAAGAAGTTTTACTCCTAACACTCGTGCTTAGGAATAATCATCTCTCCCAACATAGTCATCAAGACTAGTTTTGCTTAACATTTTGGCCAAAGGAGAACATAGGATCCGAGTTGCAAGGAGGGACCAGCTTCGTTGTTTGCGTTTCCTTATAATTACTTGGGTTCTGGCGAAGGATTACACGTTGAGTTGAAGGCATTTGACTGGATAATAGACTTCTAGCCCTTGATCAATGCCTAGATTTTCCCCTTTTTTTTTATATAAAGATGGGAGACCTATCAACCATTCATTAAGTTAATGGGCACCACCTAGTTAATTTGAGATAAAATACAAAAAAGAAGTATGACGCTAGCTCATATGAAGATTTTTTGAAGTTTTCTTTGGAGTCGCTCCATGAGAAGAGTTGGGGATAGCAGTAACAAAGAATTTTATGTTACTTTTGTATTGGAAAAAAAAAAAGACGTCAGGAACCAGAATATGTTCGATTTCTATAATAATGATACTGCTTTTGAGCACATGACCTTAAATTACGCCCCTTTAAATTTCTGCAGCTTTTATCAGTCTTGTTTGTTTCTTTGCTTTCCTCGCTAATTTGAGAGCGATTATGTATGAAGACAATCCTCCAATCGCTACAAAACAAACTCATTACCTGGTGTTTATTCTTGGCATCAGAGCAACGTAAATTGGAGAAAAGTATGGCTTCGTTTTCTGTCCAAAGATTCCATAACAAAGGCTAGAAAACTACACCAGCTCACTCCTGCTCCACTAACGTCAACATGGGTGGCAGGGGAGAACCCAAAAGGATGGCCAATGCCCCATAATCCAAGGCATTACACCCAACGGGAACAAGAACATGGAGGGGCTCGTGATTGCAATTAAATGGAAAGCTGTAGCATATGGATGGATATAACAGGGTAAGGCACTTTTCCATAGGTCTTCAAGGTTAAGCCATTTCAGTCCTCATCCATCATACTACAAGAAATTACGTCCTACACTATGTGCACCAACATAGCCATGCACCATGCCATGAGGCAGGACCACATTGGTTTATGTGGCATAGGGTATAATTTCTCATCATACTAGCTCCTTGTTATTGCTTCTTCCCTTTGTTTATGGGACAACTCTTTCTTTATGTCCCTGTTCAGTTCTTCATCCTCTTACATATTTGTCTTTTCATCCAACTGATTGATGGAATGGATCCTGATCTCTGAGTCCCTTCAACACATGGGAAAAGATGCTGGCAGAGAGAGGCTCCATGGCCCTTCAATCTTATCTCTCTTCTTCATCCCTTTCTCCAGCCTCCACCACCATGTGAGAAAGGAGATCAAGTCAGGGGAGGCATGTGGCACCCATTTGGAAGTGCAGTTGGGAAAGGATTCTCTGCATCAATACAATGCAAGCAGATGCAAAGCTCGCATTTGCTCTCGGTCGACTAATTAAGGCTGGATTGTCAACGGACAGATCAAGTGAGATCCAACAGTCCCGTAGCCCTTCTTTAGCTTTGTTGACCGTTACCATCTCGGCCTAAAATCGGATTGGTGTCCTTTGAACCTACCACTGGACCAGTGGCACTTATCTTGGTTCAACCTAGCCATTCACATGGGAGGTTTCAGCACGGACAAGTCTTCTTCTTTCAACAAGCAGGCCCACAGACTATTGAGGACCATGCTTCGCTTCTCAAATAGGCAAAATGGGTAGGGATTGGGAAGTCTATGTAGTCTTAGAAAGTTTAGCAGCTAGAAATGTTCCCCAGTATTGTTAGCTCAGCTACCAATTTGGCAATCCATTTCAGATGTTTCATCAAAAACAGACAATCCATTTCATGGGTGAGATGTAGCAGCTTTACACATGTCAGTCCAAGTCAAATGAGCTCTGCTTTAATCTTTCTTTTTGAAAAATAGGAGGAGAAATCCAGCACATGCCCACAAGGACTACATTGGAATAACTATTTCAGTGCCCTATGAGAAATCGGTGGGCTGTGGACATCAACTTGGCTACAAGCAGGATTAGGTAAACGACTACCACATTCCGGTATGGTAATACAAACAGCTATGAATCCAAGCATTGACCATAAAAGAACACAGGCATGTCCAACGTAACTCTCTTCTTTTCCTGTTTGTGCCCATGTGTCAATATGAAGCAAGGATCTAAATTTTTGCGGTAGTCTCTTTAAAAGCACACCTATCTTCTTCCTTTTCTTCTGCTGATATGAAGATCAGAAGGCACCTTTTCTGCTTTCATTGCTAGCCTAATTGATACTAAATTTGGTCGAATCATACTCAGAATTAGCTTGAAAATGGGTCTTTCTTTTCTGGCGTAGACTAAGAGGGTTCTGAATTAACTAGCCTGAGTAATGATTATTTCTAAATTGTATGCTAAATAGTTTGCAAGTTTCACGCTCCATATGCATGACAATTCATCTTCTATAACAATCCCTACGAAGTAACATGATGTAACATACACAAAACACGCAAATATTTTTTTAAAGAAATCACTAGATACATAAAATCACAATGCTTGGTTCAAGCCATTAATGTAACATTTCTTCTGATAGCACCATTACCGGCCAGCAAAATTTCACTGAATTCTCAATGCTCAGGTTTCCAACTAGCTATACATGGTCATGCCTACAGACATTTTATGTAGTGCACTCATCAATCCGACTCTTATGCAGCTGAAATGCTGGATTCACCCAAGCACCACAGCTGCATTGCATGCCTGCCCAGTTGAATGAACCCAAACGGGCCTTGCAGCCCAAGCACCAAAGTTTCTCTTCAACGTACCCCTCTTGCACTGATTCACAAGAAAGAGATGGCATTGTTAAAATATAAGGCATATTAAGATCTAACGATGCATGATGCCTGTTCAGCAAGCAATCAAAAAAGATAATAAATACAATGCCTACCTGCTTGCATCCACTTCATAGGCTCCACGAATATTGAGGAACACTCAGGTTTATTGTCACTGTCCAGCGGGGCATCTCTTTTCTTCCATTTGAAGCATCGTTCACCCTCTCCCTGTTTATGAAGAATCACATTCTCTTGAGCAGCAACAATCCTGCGGCATCTTTTGCAGCGATATAGAGTTTGTGGTTTCTGATCAGTTTCCATATCCTAACTGCCAACTTGCATTATGTTAGTGATAATGAATAAGTTTGCTTGCTAGAAACAATACTCTAATGAATCATGTAAATGGTAAATATACCATAAAGCAATTAACTTGTAATTAAAGCAAGCATTGAGAATAGAGTTTGAATAAACTCTATTTGTTCATGCACAACAGAAAACAGTGGCGGGGAGGCTGTATTACATATTCCCTATTGAAGGTTATGACAAAACCGTGAAAGAAAGAGACATCGAAAATATTACCAGAGTAACTCCAGAATATGAACAATTCAAGTCCAAGGAGAAATTTAATGAAAATGGTGGGCAAATAAAGAGGTTACTAATTTCCTTGAAGAAAGTAATGCTCTAAGCTTATCGTTTACAAGTGTCAGACTTAGCTCAACTGGTGGCATCCCTCTCCACATGGACTGTGACATCCCCAACATAATTCTTTTTCCTTAAAAAAAAGGCCGGTTTAAGCAGACGTGTCACAATTTCAGGGAGACTTGCAGCCACTATCAATCTATCACTGATCTCCACCAATCTAAGTAATCTTGGATAAGGTCTTCTAATTATTCCCCCGTTATGAAGATATGTGGCAGGTAATCAAAACTAATCTGCTGAAACATGAAGTACGATGAATCCTTTACATATCAATGGATGATCTTTGTATGTAACACTGACTGCATCTTCAAACCAACTGCATAGTTCTAATTTTATCAGCCAAGTCCTTTTACCTAGAGTGCAATGGCAACACCTGCTTCTAAGCGCTTCCACCACTCTTTTTCTGCCAAGCATCAACTGATATAACACACCTTTAACAAGTTCTGATTCAATTTAACTTTCTTCTTTGCAATTGGTTCCTTCATCTATGTTTCATGTATTTCTAGAAATACAACCACCAAATGTAAGTTTACGCTAACACATTTTACCAGACACCTTCTTTTCTGCCCCTGTTCCCACTCCATGCTGCTAAGGTTTGTGTTCCACGTTACATTATCATAGTGGATAAAGAGAAACCTAGATTTACCATCTTTGTTCGATTAAGTGACAATGATGCCAAGGTGAAATTTGTAAACTCCAGGATGGCCATTTAAAGAGGAAATCAACAGGGGCAAATGAATAATTTGGGCCCAGCAGGCCAGCGTAAGCTTGCAACTTGAATATCTCAGATTTGGAGCAGATGACAAGCCCAGGACTTCACCCCTGACCAGAAGAAACTCACCTTGTTGTAAATGATATTGTTTGAACTTTGAAGGCTTATAATTATTCTCACTTTTCAGAAGAACACAAGCTTCAGAAGTGATCCTGGACTTCTAATCATTCTTGATCCATCACTGAGCTAGAAACCACATTAAAGATATGCCACTGATTCACACAGGAAATGCAATTCAAAAAATTGCAGAAGCCTTGAATATTAAGGATGGACATAAGAGCCCATGGAATGGATGTGGATTAATTACTAGCATGTTTCCACTTAAAAAACACTGTAAGAGTTTGTTCATTGCTCGTAAATACGAAGATACAGTTAATCGTCAGCAGCTCCTTCTTAGTTGTTGGAGAAAGATAAAGTAGATTTATGTTAACTAAGTTTTAAGTTCAGGATGATTCCAGATCTAATTGATGCAACTATTAAGCTATTGAACACAGGATTCTTTGTGGTCTATTGAGTTCCATGGACATTGTCCCCTGCCATAGGCTAACTAACAATTAAGCAACAAGGTTTAGCAGTGAAATGTCATCCAAGCAAGAAAAATGTCTTATGAGTTATTAGGTTAGGAATCGAGTTTGTTGTCAAGGATATAATTTCATAAACTATGGGCAAACACATAATATTAGTTCAGCACGAACCACAATGAAAACAGGACAACGCTCACCTAGAATCATGGAGAAGCAGAAGCAATATACCATTGAGGATCATGAATACCTGTCTGGAAGATTATAGCATATGATCACATTGACAGGAAAACTTGTAAGTTTGTACTTCTTCTCACATTTAACAAAACTCCTCTTTCGACAGATTTCCAAGCAAAAGAATAAAGGCCTTCTTTGCCTTTTTGCTGGTCCATTTCAGGGCTCCAGTGACTTCCACTATTCAGTATTCAGTGGCAGTAAGCTTACAAGAGTAGTAGTAAACATACAAGAAGTATTATTATGGTCTCAACATCCATGGGAATGTCATTGTTAGTTATTTCTAAATGCCATGCCTAGATCTGATAAATTTCAGAACAAAATGTTTCTAAATATTCATTTCTTCTGCAGAGATATTTAACTCTTCCCCTAGAACACCCTGCTTGATAACTGGAAAAGAAATGAAGGGATGGTTTAAGGTTGTTTTCGAAAATTCATACGATGTCTGCCAGTGTTCTAGCCATTCCATCTCGCAGACTCTAAAGTCAGGATGTACGATGTAATGCTTTCTCACAAACCACAAGAAGGCTTGTAACTTAAGGGAGCAGCCATTATTCCCAGTGCTCTTAACCGATAAACGTTAAACATCCAAAAATTATGCATAACTTTTTTTTTCTCAATTTGGTGAGTGGGCAAGCAACACTAAGAGTATCTTTCATAAGGAACTCTAAGTTCATCATCCTAAACTCCTCTTCATAACCTCCAACATCAGTATTGGTTGCTTTGGGAAAAAAAATCCAATTGATCAAGGATTCAAGCATCTTCATTCGCTACTATCAGGCCTGATGAAGACTTTATCAAACAACCAAATTCAAAGTCCAAGCCATACATGTGAAAATGTCAGGCCTCTTAGAAAAAGATTTAAAGTTCCAGAAACACCCAACTATAATGAATTCACAGTATAAAGTCTTTAGCTGCATTTGTTGGTTGATTGTATGGAGGGAAAGAAAGAAAATAATAAGGAAATAAAAATAATAAACAAATACGAAGGGAAATTAAGAAATTTTCTTTCTTTTGTGCTTCCTTCAAGAAATTTCAAGAGAAAAAGTAATAGCAAAAGCACAATCATGGTGGAAATAGTGGTATTGATATTTTAGCACAGATATTGGTGGTAATGGTGATGCAAACAGTGATGGAAGTGGCAGTAGTGATGGGGATGTCTTTATTGGTAGGGTGGTTCAACAATAGTGCTGGTATCACATATCAACAAGATACTTTGCTTGGTGCCGGGGTCAAGTATCCCAAATCATCTGACACACAGCCACTGAAGAAAATGTCGAGATGGGCATACATCTGAACAAATGAAGAAGAATTAGTGGTTGTGAATGACAGTTATGGTGTCAATAGTGGTGTTGATGCAATAGCAGAGGCAATGGCATTTGACAAGGAGCAAAAAGTGACGAAATTGGCAATACCACAATGGTGATGGGAGTGGCAGTAATGGTAGGGATGGTGCAGCAGTAGTGATCAAGGTGGTCCTAGTGAGAGGGGTGGTTGGCAATACTGGTCAGGGTGGTGTACGATAGACATTTGCCATAGGTGCCTAGTGTTTAGGTGTTGCATCATGTGGCATTTCAAAAAAACTCAACATGGATACATTTCCACAAAGAAAGTATATTGCAAGCATACATACACAAATAAATCAGAATAGGTTGAGAACTAGACTAAGTTGATTGCTTATTGATACTTCTTAAAAACATTCAGTCATAGCATATAACATAAATCAAAATTTCTTTTTATTAAAAAAGTTCTATGCCACTAGGAGTATCTAAAACTTGAAGTGGATATTGTTTAACACTTGAAAGTTGAAATGGTAAAAGTTGAAGTGCCTTCACTTGCACTAAAAGATTTAGACATTGTCACTCTAAAAAGCTCTAGCAAGTGCTGATAGTACTATTTGATGGAAGCATCATAGTTTATTGGGTACCAATAAATGCCCATACCATTGTCAATGCTGTCTAATTGTCCAGGAGTGTCAGCACTCTAGCAATCATTCAAACTTACAACCTTAGAGTGGTTATCTGACTGAACTATTTCTGTAAATAGCCAATGTCAAATAAGACGAAATGCAATACATCTGTCATTTGAACAAACAATAACCTAACTAGCATGATCAGAAAAGATAGAAATATTTTCGTAGCAACAGAATTTTTTACCAAAATCTTGAAAAAGAGACTTTATTTTGCAAGAATATGCTGTGGCAACTTGAAGCTCCAAAATAAGGGAGCAGAATGCATGCTATAATGACTTAATTCATAGCAAATAACTAAAAGGTACTGAAATATATGGACAATGGAGAGAGAATTTGAGATAAGGACCATTTGCATGATAAAGGCCATTCAAGTGAGCTTTATAATTAAACTAAAACTGCTCAAGCCAGTGTCTCAACATAAAGAAAAGCCAGATATACCACTTCTTACTAAATATTTTACATGGATTCAAGTTTGTATGTTGGGAATGGGTATGTGCCTAAGTGCTGGATTCTTTTAATAGCTAAGAATTTCTTATTACAGGGCTGTGTTAGAGCATCATATAACTACGTCCATGCTTAAGTGTCGGTTATGGATACTCTTGGCTAAGTCAACGGGTCCAGGTCACACAAACAAAAGATACAGCCCAAACAATCCAGGGGATGTTCATCATCTATCCATTATGAAAATGAATTCTTCGTTTCTTAAAGACAATGTCTTTTTTCCTTCTTGCTAGTTTCCATAAGAATTGATTTACATGCATTCCAAGAACATTTTAAAGGTATGCTATTTTTTATAAGTTAAGAAAAGCCTAAGGGTAGCTTTTCTTTATAAAAATGGTTAAGATTTGAATTTTAAGCTTTGAGCAAAACTATTATAAGGAAATCATTTCTTCCCTAGAATAAGGTTTCTGAACATATAGATCATAGCTAATGCACTGAAGTTCCTGCTAGCTCATCTCCATCTCTAACTGCTAAGTGTTATAATTTGAGTTAAGTTACACTATTCAAAGTTCTCAATGCTCATTTGTCAATCAAATAATTTATAGCGATCGAACAGTAGATAGGATATGGTTAGTATCTTCTATGACAAAGACCAGTTTATAAAGAATTAAATCCAAAGACCAATTAATTGCTAGTGCATTTACTCTGGCCTAAACCTGACGGCACCAAATCATCCCATTAAGTCCTCAGATAACAATCAGAGGGGCAAGATTTGTAAGCAGACCAGGAAAAATAAGTTTTCTTTTCTAAAAAAAAAAAGAAAAATCTTTTTCTTAACCTGACGATCATGAGTGGCTTCCATTAGAGGCCGAATGTATAAGCTGGTACCAGCTCAAAGGTTCATCTATGGGTTTTTAGAAGTCAATCATGAGAATCAATGTTTTGCTCTTAGTCGGAGATTTCCTTTGTTACTTTTTTCCAGTTTATCACAATTGATATCGCATCAGTGGCTAGCAACTTAACTTCCAATCCAAATCGCACAGTGAAATCAATTAACAACGACAACACATAGAAAGGAAGTTAGATAGAGAGAAACTTCAAAAGCTCGTCCCTACAACATCAAGAACATGCATCTTCGGTTTAAGAATCCCAAAGTAACGATTTCCTCTCAGATTCTAGCCTAGACTAATAGTAATTAAGAACTAAGACAATAAAAGAGACGATCGCCATAGATAAAAGGAACCCTAATCGCGGAAACAGTGGTTCGAATTACACATCCAATCAATCAAGAAAAGAAACGTAGGGAATTCGGTACAACATTATAGAAATTGACTGTTAACCTGCGATATGGAAGAGAAACCTTACCTCGTTCGCCCACGATCCTCTGAAATCGTGTTACTTCTTTCTTTAATTCAATTGACTGGGGAAAGTGTCCCACCTCCGCCTTATTCCCTTAAACAAACACCAAGAAGAGCGCCTCTGTTTTCTAGGGACGACTCCAGTACCCGTTCATTGCAGAAGTTCAGATGCTTAGGCGTTTCACGAGTTGAATCCTTCCCCAGTTGGGATTGGGGACTCAGTTCTTTTTTTCATATTAATAATAAGGATGATATTTTAAAATAATTATTATAAATAATTATTTTGTATTCGTTTTGTTATAATTTTAAAACAATACTAGGCACAAAATATTTAATAAAAATAAATAAGGGCTTTACGAAAATGACTATGCTTAGATGGTTCGCGAGGCTGTAAGACCCACCTAGACCATACTTAAGCCCATTACATAGGATGTGCTATCCAAAATTTTCAGGCAAACCTTCTTCATGGAGAGGGACAAACCCACAGATGCGAGCGAGCCCCAGTTCACAAGAACAAAGGTGAACTTCCGTGAAGAGAATTAACCTTAACACGGAAGTTCTTTATATTTTAAACAAATATAGTTCATCTTTAAAAAACTAGTTTAGAACCTCATGTAATGTGTGGGATACAATCATTTATCAAGGCACATATAAATACACTACGACAATGTGCTCCAAAGCATTATTCAGTGTATATTAAAATCATAAATATTATCTGTGCAAACTTATGCTAGAGGTGCAAAGGTCTAAGATCTTGTTTGGTTAAACTTTTAGAGTGCTGGAAAGCACTTTGAAGTGATACAGTAATATTTGGTAAAATATTGGGAAGCTGTTTTGACTTTGTCAGAAAGCTGAAAAGATCTATTTGAAAAATCTGTATTTGAAGTTTTTTCAAAGTATTTCTAGCGAAAATTATTTGCTTTTTTCAAATACTTTATCAATATGCTTACCAAACAGCAAATAGCTTTTTGTAAAAGCTCTACTTCTAAAAGTTCTACTTCTTAAAAGCTTTATTTCCAAAATTTTAAAACTTTACTGCCAACAGCAATTCCAAATAGGACCTCAATCTCCTTATGAAAATATGGACGGAACCTGTTTCCACCCTCGAAGTCCAACACAACAACGTCGACAGCATACGTCGACATACAGAGCACAATTAAAGAGTAAACTTTAATTGTCAGGATATTATGGTATGGGTAGCAACATCATCGATTCACTTCCATAAATAGTAAATTTTCAAGAGGATTAACTATTTTTTGATCACTGAACTATGAAAGATTGTAACAAAATAGTCACTGACCTATAACATGTAACAAAATGGTCATCGATCAATTTCAAATGATCACTGATCTGTAACATATAACAAAATGGTCATCGATCAATTTCAATTTTATAACAAAATGATCACTCTCGTTAATTCTATCCATTAGGCTAAGAATATAATAGAGTGATCATTTAGTTATAAAATTGAAATTGATCGATAACCATTTTGTTATAAAATTAAAATTGATCGATGACCATTTTATTACATATTATAGATCAGTGATCATTTTGTTACAATCTTTTATAGACCAATGATTAAAATATAATTAACCTTTTCAAGATTTAGGAGGTTTGAATGGTTGATATATCTCTCTTAAACTTTACATTGTCAGCTTAAATATTTCTGAATTTCAACAGCTAATTTCTAATTGGCAGCAAGTGCATGAACCAAATGTATATATGAAACTTAGCTCATATATAACCTATCCCACATTTTTTTTTTTGATAAGATGGTTATGTCAATTTATTTAAAACCCTTGAGATAAGACTTAGTGAATGGGGGTGATGCCTTAAAGCTCTTGTTAAACACTCAAGAGTGGTTAGGAGTTGATACATGAACCTAATGAGTGAGACATGACCGAGTTGTCATTTCTTATGGAGTGCTTTCGATAATTTTAAAAGAATGCAATTAAAAAGTCCATGTTTATTAGTTTTAGCGTCGTCGCTTATAACCAGCATGCTTCCCTAGGAACTAAAATGACGTGACAGATGACCCGTTTGCACCATTTTCAAACTCGGAAGCCCTTGATACAGCCCTTTCCTCTCTTTCCCTTCTCTTCCATTCGGCCTCCGCACCTTCCTTCATCCTCCCTATACGCTCCCTCTCTGACCCCATCGGTGCCGTCCTAGAGACTGCGGCGGGTGATAGGTTGGGTGAGGACGGCAGTGATGACAGAGACAGAGAGCGGGCTGGAGTTTTGTATTGGATATTTTTTTTCTTTTTACTTAGACCGACACAGGTGATGATGGTACATAACCTCCCCTAAAACTCCATACGGTACATAACCTCTTCTCTACGTGTCAAATAGGGATGCACCAATACAATTATTTTATTTTAATATATATATATAATAGATTAAAAATTAATTAGTTCATAACCTCCATGCAATGTACGAAATATAATTTTTTAAAAAATTATTTATTATATATATTTCAGATATATTTTAAAATAATTAAATAATTAAAAATTATATTTATATATAGTGTGAATTATAAGTTATCAGACAAATTTTGTAATGATCGATAATCCTGATTTCATAAAATCCCTTTATAAATCTCTTATCTCTTACTAGCAGAGTCGACAATATTATCCATCAACTACTATTGCCATCAATGATAGCAACATCTTCGAGCTTGGGATAGAGTGAAAATACATCATTGTGGTGACAGATGATGGTCTTATGAGATATCAATCAGAAATTAGTTAGTGAGCGTGCCTCCAATTGATGGCTTACGAGAGATTTAAATTTTAAAAATTAAAAAAAAATTTTCTACTATTAAAATTTTGAAGATCCAAACTTTAAATTTTTTTAAAAAAATTAGAAATCTATTTCAGTCCAAGGCCAAGCTACTTCCAACACTGGACATTTTTTTCCAAAAAATTCTCTACTTATATGTAATGTGAACATTGCAAAGATAAATAATTTTATAGTTTATGTTCTCAATTATTGCTCTTTGAATTGATTTTGATGAGTACAAAGCATTTGAGGGGGTTACTAATGATTTCGTTTGGAAAAGACTTATTGTATTTCAGAGATAAAATTATAATTTTATCAAAACCTGATTCAAAAGCCTCAAGAACAAGTACAAGAGATGTGAAGTCTATTGGAGCAAATTTCAACCTTTTTGGATGAGTATTTTGAAAGATATTCAGGTTTGAATTTCATGAGTCGACCCATGGGTGGACTCATGGCACAAAAGGGCTGAATGGCACGCAGAATTCTTATGGCACAGTCTGTGAGTCGACCCCCATGACCATGAGTCGACCCCC
>KE504733.1:926682-958634 GCA_000441515.1 Elaeis oleifera
ATATATATATATATATATATATATATTAGATATCCACCACATTATTTAAGCTAACAAGATGCCATTAATGCATTAAGAATCATTGTCAATCAATAAAGTAGATTTTTTGTAGAGATCTAGGATACATTTGGTCCATGATCAGAATTAACATTAAAATTGAATACATTAAATAAAATCAGAATGATCATATCTCTTGATATATTTACTTCATGATGAAATTGAGATTGGAATCAAAATAGACTTTGAGTACCAGAAGAAAGTAGAGAGTAGATTTTGAAAGATTGAATATTTTATTTCTTCCTTCCTATGAATTAGAAAAAGAATGAAACTCTCCCTAATTAAATATCTAAAATAAAAATCACTTATTTCTATTTTAATTTCAGAGCCCAACTCCCCCTTATCAAAACACGCCCCCAGCATTTGTAGCCTCTTATACAACACATTAAAACTAAAATTCTAGAAGTAATCCCCTACAACATTCCTGCACATTGTATGCATCTCCACAGAGTCCATGACCTCGATTCCAGACATGCAACTGTGGAGCGGTTGTCCACCATGAACGAGAACCCAAAAGCATGTCTGAAAGGATTCAAGAAATCCACTGCCTCGATGACACTCTCATAAAAAATCTCCGAATAAGAATGCCCTTTTTCTTCTCCAAGAACTCCATCTGCATAATTTTTTTAAAAAAAAAAAGTTATGATGAGAGCTTCACAAATTAGGGCGATGACAGGATGCAAATAAACATTATTTGAACCATGCAAACTCTAGTGTTATCAAAATAATTATACTATAGAGCCTCGTTAATGTGTAATTGTGACCACAAAGAAGAAAAAGAGCTTACATGAAACCGTCTTCCAACCAAAACAACAATGCAAATCTCACTTGCACAAGCAATATCCTCACAGCATTCACACAATAAATCCCTACAAGGATGATATAATGCACTGTATGCAGCATTAAATTCTTTTTCCCCGCTCCACATAGAGAGTTATAAACGGAAAGTAGACCTCGAGCGTACAATACTTGGATGCATTATAATTAACTGAAAGTCCATTATAAATATCTTGGTTGAAATGATCTTTAAATAATTCCTACAGTACATTCTATAGCGTTTGGGCAGGCTAGTTTTTCGCCGTTACATTTTGGGGTGCTTGGTTAGTGACTGAAATCAAAATTAAAATAATCAAATTTTTTAAAATATTTAATTCGTGATTAAAATTAAAATTAAAATAAAAATTTAAATTCGTAAGAAAAAATCGAAATTAAATTCTAACCAGATTGAATCATTTCCATTCTATCTCAAAATCAGAATCGAAATGAAACTCCTTCTAATCAAACTGTTGAAATAAAAATTATCCATTCTCATTCTACTTTTAGACCCTTATTTCTCTCAATCAAACGTCCTCCTTCAATAATCAGCCTAAACAAGGCCCTTCACGATTCCATCCAGAGCTGCAGATAAAGCGCCTGGTTTCATATAAGATTTGTCAGGAGACTAACACGACCATGAAAGTTCCACGTATGAACAGACGATAGATCATCAATAAACAAAATATAGAACTCATCACCCTCTCGAAAAATGTGGCTCTCGTATTCTTGTTCCAAAGTACTGGGAAATGTAAAAGGAGATCCTCAAGCGACAAACATCATGTTGACATAGGAATGCATTAGAAGTGGCAAACTCCAACTGGATCAACAAGTGTTCTGAAAAACAGGCTTCTGCCGAATAGATTTGTATGGGATTCCTAAGATACTCAAGGAGTGAGAAAATAAACATACGTCCAAGCAACAACCTGAATCTGAATTTGGTGAGAGAGAGGCACCTGTGAACGGCAAAACAAGAATTAGTTCCTGCACTATTTCTTCTTTGCCTTGAACATAAAGCCTCCTCGCTGACGGACCCATACCTTTGGGCACACAGCAATCACACCGATATTTTGGGGAAATCAAGACCGAGAGATTGTAGGTGTGAAGCCATGCAGAGGGTAGGGGTGTTGTACATTCTGCAGTTGACATATCCATAATCACACGTAGTCACACCACAATAGTCCTGTAATCATCACCATGTGGAAGAAAATGTTGGAATTTAAATCATGATAAATAAACTATAGAAAGACATGTTATTAAATTTTATTTTTCATGGTTCATGTGGTTATCATATAATAGTTCTGTGATCACCATATAAAAAATAAAATAGAAAGACATGTGATTTAATAAATAAAATAATATCTAGGTATATATCTATCAACATGGTACATGCATCCATTGCAAAAGCATGTGCCCTCGAGAAGAAAAACATGTGTATGCGCGGCATGAGCACCGCCCATTCTAACCATATAAATTATAAATAATATAATTTAAACAATAAAATTTGATCACTCCATAGGCCCAAATTTTATATTTCTATGTAGAAACTATATAACTATTGTATAGTCACTATTAAAGATAAAGAAATAAATTTAGTTGTATAGTCACTATTAAAGATAAAGAAATAAATTTCATGATATATGCTTCTATAGTTTATTTGTTGTAATTTAAAATTCAAATTTTTTGTTCCCAACTAGACCACTATGCAATTGCTCTATGAAACATGGAAAGTGGAATTCAAGAAATGGTCTTTTGTAATTCATTCATTACATTAAGATCCAAATTTGTGCTTTCATTACAAATCATGAATGTATTGGTGACATAATTGTGTAAATATGATTGTAAAATTCAATGATAAATGCCATGGTGATCTGTCAGTTATATGAAAACCAATTTTTTTAAAATGACTATAGAATCATTTGTGGTCACATATGAAGTTGAGAGATAAATTTAACGACGAGTCTTTTACAGTTCATCAATTATATAAAGTTTAATATTATGTTTGATAATAACCACTGAATCATTACATGATCAGAGTAAAGTTGATAGCATATGAATTCCTATTTAATTGATTAATTACATGTTGTATATAGTGATTATACAACTATTATTTGTCATGATATAAATATGAAACATAGAATATTTTCAACCATTCATTTCACATATTCCAATAAAATGACTGCTGAATGATTCTATAGTCATGCAGTCACAACACGGAAGCTCAAAGTATGGATTGTCATATAGTTTAAAAAGGTGTGAGGGTTTTATAATTTTTCTTTTTGATTTCATAAATTTTAATTTTATATATTAACTTTAGAACCATCATTTGATACTAAAATTTGAATCTAATATATATATATATATAAACAAAAGTGTGAGAAATTACGTTATCAACCTAGTCAATTCATATAAACAAAAATTCTCACATCTTCATGCTGTCTGGCATAATATCAACTTTCATTATGCCACATCAACATATAGCGACATAAATATTATGTTATTAATTATAATATTAAAATATTAAAAATTATTTAAATATTAAAGTAATGGACTAATGTGATTTTTTGAAATTCTATTAGACTCTTGAGAACTCTCAACCTGGCATATTAAATAAACTTGATCATTCCATTTTTCTAAGAGGCCCTCAACTTTCGTGCTTCTTCCGCTTTATTTTATTTGAAATTTTATTAAGCTTTAAAAACTCTCAATCTTCCATATATTAAATATATATTATTATTATTATTATTTTTTAAATAATAATTTATATGATTTTATAACCTACGTGCAACATGTGGGATAAAAAATTAGTAAAATATTAAAACCAAAGCCATTGTTGATCCCTTCGTGGCTGACACTATTATTTACATTTTTGAAAAGCTGGTCATTTAGGATTTATATAATAGGCTCATAGACGGGCCGTTCCTCTTAGTTGGATTATTATTCATATAAATTATCTAAAAATGTACGAGTCCACCGTCGGATCGCCCATCGCACAACTCTCAAAGCACACTGAACTCTATCTGTGCAGATTTCAAAGCAACGGTGGATTTGGTACTGCTCGAGCAAATTTGTACTCCTGTGACTAGGGCATTGGTTAACAAACGGACCGGATACATGCCAATGCACGCATTAGCTCAGCGGTAGTGCCCTAACCTCCCCGGTTGGGCACGCGTATACATGACGCGAGCCCTGCTCCACTCATCAAGAACCCCTGGTCCGGATGGCCACGCGTCATCTCGTCCCTCTCCCCTCCCGCTCTTCAAAGCATCTCCTCTCCCCCATCCCTCATCTCTCGAAGCATCCGACGATCACTTCTCTCCCCACCGAGCTTCGCGAGCTCGTCGTCAATGGCGTCTCCTTCCCCGAAGAAGGTAGCCTCCTCTCCTCATTACTCCTCTGATTTCCCCAAAACCTCCCGATTTCTCGTTTCTATGGCGCATTTCTGGAATCCGACCAGGTCCTGGTCCCGATCGCCAACGGGACGGAGCCAATGGAAGCGGTGATCACCATCGACGTCCTCCGGAGGGCCGGTGCGGACGTCACCGTTGCATCGGCGGAGAAGGACCACCGAGTCGAGGCCTGCTGGGGAATCAAGATCGTGGCCGACGCCCTCGTATCGGACTGCGCCGGTTCTTCTTTCGACCTCATCTCCCTTCCCGTGAGTTAGCGAGACCCAGTTCGAAAGATTTGGTTACCGAATCCTTTTTCTAGGCCTTTTAATTGACTTTCTTGGATTGTATGTACTATGTAGGGAGGGATGCCGGGTTCGGCAACTCTTAGGGATTGTGAAGCCTTAAAAGCATCGTGAAGAAGCAAGCGGAAAAGGAGGGCTTTACGCCGCGATCTGTGCTGCCCCGGCTGTCGCCCTGGGATCGTGGTGTTTACTGAAGGGTTTAAAAGTGAGATTCTTGATCAGCTTCCCTGAGCTTTCTTCAATTTTCATTTATTAACGTAAATTTTAACAAGAAATTCTTTCCTTTTTCGATCTTTCGTTTTATGAATTTTCAAGAATTTCACAGTGAATTAATCAGCTAGTGATTGCGATTACGATTATTTTCACAATTCAATAATTTTCTGTCACCCTCTGTACGTATTTCTAATTTTGTGGCTGCTTCCTAGGTTCTAATTTCACCTGTCATGGTCTGAAACTTGATCTAATGATGATATCTGTTGTTGTCATTTTTTTCTTTCTTTTTTTTTTTGGCCTAAATATTTCCCCGACAGGCAACTTGTTATCCTTCATTTATGGAGAAGCTCTCCCCTGAAGCGATAAAGGTGGAATCAAGAGTGCAAGTGGATGGACGGGTAATCACGAGCCGTGGACCAGGAACAGCTATAGAGTTTTCTGTGGCTTTGGTGGAACAACTCTATGGAAAGAAAAGCTGATGAAGTCGCAGGGCCTATGGTAATCTGTGTTATTCGCTTTCTGGGTTTTGTATTTATTTTAGTTATTTATGCATGTACGTTCATAGACCCATAAGGCGGAAAGAGTGCCAGCTTGACACTTGTCACCCTTTCCATGCCAAGTGTTAGGGTTTCCAAAAGTGCCTGACACTTCAACCGCAGGAAAACCAAACTGAGGGACACTTCATTACAATGGAAACATATAAAGATGAGTATAAAACATATTTTGACTACTAGACTAAGTGGACCAGTCAATTCTGTGTTTTTGGAGAAGGACAAATTAATGTCTTGTTAGAATTTGCGAGTAAGAAGAAGAATATGTAAGATTGCATGTGTCATGACATTTTGGGATAATGTCGTCTATTGTGATCAATGGAAAATGTAAATGAATCGTCTCATCTCTACGATAATGCAGCACATAATGTATGTATGGATAAATTGCAAACAGAAAATAACAAGTCCTATGGGAACTAGAGAAGAGGGGGATACACAATGTAACATTGTATGACCAATATAACCAAGCAAGGACTAAAGTACAATTTCCCATGCCTGTGCCAATCATTGGCTGGCATGCTAGTTATGTGCCAAATCATTTGCCAGGACTTGTGGCAACCGAAAAGGATTGTTCTAGGTTAGTGTGTGTCAATCAGACCTATACACATGAACCTAGGGTACATATTCTTGTACTGTAACGGTCCCCTACTGACATGTTACACATGGCATAATGATGGTTAGTGTAATTGAAGAAAACCATTTAATGCCTAGGTGGCTAGCATGGCATACATGAAAGTACAAGGTAATATGGTGGATGAAGGTGGTGCATTCTATGGGCTTATGTCATAAAATGGAATGTTGAATAGGATCATTTTGTAATAGAACAAATTTAAGAACCTTGTTATGTAAATCATAAGGTGATGGATAACCAGTTTAAGGTTGGATGGGGATAGTTTTTTGGTACAATATAGAGACAAGACAATGCTTGAAGGTTTGACCTAGGATAGAAGCACCTTACTAAAACATCCACTATAGTTCTAATGAGAATAAATCTTCAATTAATACAATCACAGAATCACTACACGAAGAGGAACACATACTCTTATTAGTGTTGGTAGCAATATATGATAGTAAAACTAGAAGGTATCAGTGTGAAGTATGAGTAAGAGGGGAGTACCTGATGAGTTGATCATTGCACAAAAAATCTTCATTAAAAGCTTGTTAGCATACATATCATTGAATATAATTGTTATTATTTCTAACATATATTTGTAGAAAATTGTTACTTACTCCTTTTCTAGTCAACCAAATGGAACATAGGATATGGAAAGAAGCTGTGTGATGCAATTTGAGAGAGCTTATGTTTATCATTCCCATTTATATTTTAACTTTTGTTTTTTTGATATGTCCATCAATCTCAAGTAGAAACCATTGTTGCTTGCTTAGCATGTAGAGTATTTGCTGGAGTGAGTTATTCTATATTCACATAACTACATCATATGCTACCATGCAAAACAAGCATTGATCTTTCATTATTCTTAAAAAGCTAAATTGATTGAGATAAGTGCACTGAAACATAACTTGGACACAAATTAGCACTGCTTTGGGACTGTATCATTTGATATTGGCCACTACAGATAAAGCACCTACCAAATTCACATTTAGTCCAGAAATATATGCGTCACCCTGTTATAGATGACATTAATGAACTAAATACTGTAATTTAGGGTGATTTCAAATTGGGGTTCTGAAGTTTAAATAGATAAGCAAAAGTAGAAACTTTCATATTGCAAAACATGTAATTTAAAGGGGGATACAGGGGATACTGCATCACCTTGGCAGATAGTCCTTGAGCTTGGAAAGAACTTTATGGTTCCCATATGATCACAATTCTCAATGTCGAGGATAAGAAAATCTACATGATAGCTAACTAGTGACTTTTTGCTTATTATTAAGAAGTTGATATCATGACGGATGTAGCTTTCTGCTGCTTTTCCAAAATCATTTTTGCAGTTTTGCCTGCATATTCATAGTTCTCTGTGTATAAACAATGATGTGCTACGAGATGTCAAGGATTTGACTGCTTCGAGTTGTAGGCATGCTCGCATGTTTACATTACATTGAATGACGTAAAGTGTTTCTTTCAACACTAGCTGTATTTCTCCACTCTGAAGAAGAGCTTGAGTTTAACAGAAGAGCAAAGTTTGGTCCTTCTTCATCAGCACCTAAGTTACTCTTTTTTTTTTTTTTTTTAATTCTGGAATCATCATTATAGCCATGTAGTCAAGAAAGATGCTGTACACCTGCCTGGACCTCATGATCATAGAAGGATGTTTAAATTAGAACTAGGCTACTTAAGGCAGGACATTTGAAGGAAGTGGTCATTTCCTTTCCTGTAAATTGGCACGTAGAATGCTTATATGTTATTATATTTTAGTGATCCTGAGTTGTAAATTTTCAAAAATGTCAATGTGTGATTACACTGACTTGTATTTTATTGAGGCCAACTGCTAAGTATATGTTCTGAATGGATCACAGATGTGCGTACATGAGTTATGAAGAATTTCTCCTCATTTAAAGTTCTTACTGCCTTGAAAAGTTTGTTTCTTTTAATCCAGTGCATTTTTTTCGGTGATCGTACACCATGCTTGCTAATGAATGATGACTGGTTATCTGTTTAGGTGATGCGTCCTCATCATGGGGCTGAGTTTGCTATGACTGAGCTGAACTCAATCCAATGGAAATTTAATAATACACCTCAGGTAAGACTGGAAATCCTGTATTATTTGATTTTTCCAACATATGCCTTTCCTTTATTATTGTATATTGATTCCTCTTTTATTGCTGTAGCCTTAAAATTGTGTTTGCAGGCTTTTTTTGTTTTCTTTGCAACTTCTTACTTATTTTGTTTCTTTGCAACTTCTTACTTAAAATAGACTGTCTCATTTGTTGATTTTTCATAGCTTTTCAAGTCAACGATATTTGAAGTCCCTGCAGCAGTTGAGTTTGTAGTTTGAGCTCTTTCTCACGGGATTATGTGTTGGAGAGAACTTAGGAAAACTAAAGCTAATGAAGAACAGTGACAATGCAAATGAAGAAAAAGACTAAATAAGGCTACGTAACCCTACTCCTTCTGTATCTTGTCTACTTATTATAATCATCTTTTATTGATGGGCACCAGATATATTTTAATTAAATTAAGTGAATATGCAAACAATGACAAGATGTTGGCATGATGACATGTATGCTCCTCTTATTATCATAAAATATGGTATCCATGTCTTATCTGTAATGAGTGAAGATTTCTACGTTAACATTAGTCTCTTTACTGTGCTTCTAGATTCTTGTGCCAATAGCCAATGGCTCAGAGGAAATGGAGGCTGTTATGATCATTGACATTTTACGCAGAGCAAAAGCTAATGTCATAGTGGCATCAGTTGAAGATAAGCTGGAAATTGTGGCATCCAGGAAAGTGAAACTAGTAGCTGATATGCTGTTGGATGAGGCTGTTAAGCTGCAATACGATTTAATTGTTCTTCCTGTAAGTTGTGCCAGTCAACTGAACCATCACCTTGTAGTGCATCTGCCTGTAAACTGTCTCATGCCCGTTTATTGTTTACAGGGTGGACTTGGTGGTGCCCAAGCATTTCTAGTTCTGAGAAGCTTGTTGATTTACTCAAAAAGCAGGCAGAATCTAAAAAACTGTATGGGGCAATATGTGCCTCTCCAGCTATGGTCCTTGAGCCCCATGGCTTGCTTAAAGTATGATTGCCATGTCACCTCTCTCTCTCCCTTTCTCCCCACAAAAGCTATCGCAAAATAGAAGGATAATCTTTTAACGTTGGCACGTTTCCTGTAGGGGAAGAAGGCAACAGCATATCCAGCGATGTGCAACAGACTTTCAGATCAAAGCGAATGCGAGAACAGGGTTGTGGTTGATGGGAACTTGATCACGAGCAGAGGCCCAGGGACTTCCATGGAGTTTGCACTGGCCATTGTTGAAAAGCTATTTGGACGACAGAACGCACTAAACCTTGCAAAGACTCTGGTTTTCATTTGAATGCGCTGAACCTTGTAGAGACTCTGGTTTTCATGTGAACGCGCTGCACCTTGCAAGGAGAAATCTGTGACTGGACTGTGACGTAGTTCCTATGTTTTGAGGGAGCATTACTATCTTGGCTTATGTATAAAGCTTGAGAATTGGGATAATGCTGTTTGAAGTGCTGGTATCTGCTGCAGTTTGATTGCAGCATGTCAAATATATCCTTTTAATCGCCCGTTTGGTGTGTTGGGTTGTGGGTAGTACTACTATCTTGGCTTATGTATGAAGACAGACTTGAGTTAATGTTGTTCGTGCTGCAGTTTGATTGTAGCATGTCATGTATATATTTTTGATCGTCGGTTTGGTACGTTGGTTTGTTGGAGGTAGAACTCGTCGCTTGGTATGATGGGCCTGAAAAAGGGCTTGTATTTTGAAAGCTAGGTCCGAACATTATCGCAACAAATTAGGAAAAGGGCTGGTAAGGGGTTTACTAGAAAATAAATAATGTCATGAGGAACGGTTCATTCCGGATCGGGTCATGTTCAGTATTTCCTGGCGGTGACGGTAAAGTGCTATGGTGTTTAAAGTTTCTTCACTTTTTATGTTCTTGTGAGATTTAGTTCCATTTTGGCCGAGGATCAAGAGATGGACTTAAATGATTCCAAAACAAAGATGAAGAAAGTTTTAGGGAGGTTCGCCATTGAAGCGGTTGTGAGCGCTATATCTTGTTTTTTGTGGGCGTGGATGGTGCAGAAAGGACCAAGGCAATCGATATGGGTATCGCACAGGATCACCGAGGAAGAGGTGGGGAGGCTCCAACGTTATTTCACCAAAAGTCCTCGAGTCTTCGGAGGAGAAAATGGCAGATCCTCAGAGGGAATGGGAGAATGCCGCTATTTTTATGCAGAGCCTCGGCTGGTGAGTGCCGTTGGACTAGGTGGCGACGGAGTTGAAGGAGAAATGCAAGTTGGATTATGATCCGGAGTCCTTTGCTACAGTGGAAGATCACTATCTTCTCTAATTTCGGACAACGGTTGATTGTGAAATGGCACTAAAGAGAGGCTCGTGGATTTTTACCGGCCAGTTTCTTGCTATGAAGCCTTGGATGCTGGATTTCGTGCCGGGGCTGAACATTATTTACCGAAAGGTGGTTTGGCTTAGACTCCCTGGCTTATCCATCGAGTATTCGAAGCAGGAGAAGATTTTGGGTGTGGTGGCAAAGGCCGAAGAGCCACCATCCGTGGATGACTTCACGAACCAATTTCGAAAAATGGGGTACGCCACAATCCGAATAGCCATTGATGCCGACGAATCTCTGAAGCTAGATGTCCTGATCCGAGGAGTGAAGAAAATCTTCAGTAGCCATTTGTTTTTAGAATATCTCCATCGTCTGCTATCTCTGCGGCCCATTGGGCCATTCCGATGATGTATGCTACGTTCCAGGAGCGGAACCAAGCTCAGAAGAGAGTGACTGTCCTCTTCAACCCAAGAATTTTATGGAGTTCGGAGGCCGAGGGAAGAAACTGAAGGTGACACCGATGATGATGGAGAAAGGGGTGGTGCTATCGATGGATGATCTCAAGAACGTCGCATGGGTGACTTGCAGCCACCCTGGCTAGGGCTGTGGATTGTAACTGCCTGGATCCAGCAACCAAAGGCACTGAGGGTGGGACTGAAGTCGACGAGGAGGTCGAGTCACATCCGAAGGTGGCTAGCCCTAACTTGTCCTCATCCCGATCAAGTTCACTAAGGGGCACCCCAGACTCGGCCAACTCATTACCTGACTTGGACGGAAGGTAGAAGTCGACGAAGGTGGCTTGACGCCAATCTCCGAATAAGGGCTCAATGAGTGGAGAACTCGGACAAGCAAGCTCGGTTAACTCAAAAAGGACGAGTGGGCCTTTTTGTGCACTTATGGACCTCGGTCCAGTGGATGGGGATGGGGGTCTAGGCTAGGATGATCGGCTAAGTCCACAGGACTCTGCTATGACTGAGGCAGGCATGGCGAAATTGAAGTGGGCTCGAAGCCCATCCAAGCAGATGGGCCATTCTGATGGAAATCCGTCAGCTACGTTCGTGGTTGTCCGACTCGCTCGTAGGTCAATATCGGATCAGAGAAGGAGCTTTCAACTAATGTGCTCAGGGATGGTCCTCATTGGGGCCCCGCACTGCCGGAGGGAGGAGATTGTCAGATGGGAGGTGCCGGCTGGATAGAAGAGAAGACGCCTTCCCCGATTTCTGAGGCCCCTTCTCCTTTGTGCCGGTCAGAGATCTCGGGTGGCTCGATGCTTCGCCGCCCAATGGAGGGAGGCCCTTCGGCCATTGTTGACTCCAACAAGCTGCTGAAAGTGGCACGATTTGGAAGGAGGCGGTGAAGAGGGTGCCCCTGCAACCTGTGTGACCAGGATCCTGGTGAAGAGAATGGGGGAAGGTGAGGATGGGATGGGCCTTAAGGCACCCGCAGGCCATGCTGCTGTAATAGCGAAACTGAAGACAGTCTTAACAGGGGGAGCAGGATTCTAGGACTGCGGAGCCAAACGAGCCCGTTGAAGCCAAGGAGGATTGCACCAAGGACAAGGGTGCCCAGAGTATTCATCAATGATGTTCTTATGAAGATCCTAATGTGGAATGCCCGAGGGTAGGTAAGCCATCATTTGCATCTACCTTTAGAAGAATGGTGCAATAGCACAACTTGGATTTATGCATCCTCTTGGAGACTCGGCTCTTAGGAGAGGGCCTCATCAGAGCTAGACGCAGACTACTGACAAATTAGGGATTTTATGTTATTGAGTCCCGTGGGCTTGAGGGAGGAATTATTGTGCTCCGGAGAGAAAGTTTGACCAATATTGATGTGTTTCATAATTGCATCCAGCATATAGTCATCGTGATTTTTGAAGTAATGGAGCTACTTGGCTCTTCTCGAGTATCCGTGCCAACACTAAATACAGAGAAAAATGGCTGGTGTGGAATGAAGTGGCGAGATTGGTGGATCAGGATCTTCCCTCCCTAGTGATGGGGGATTTCAACTGCATTGATACTGTTGGAAAGAAGAGAGAGGAAGACCCTTCATTGATAGTATCGAGTCACGAGAGTTCCATGACTTTCTTTGAAATACTAGGCTAGTGGATTTGAGGTTCTCTGGGCTAGGTTCACTGAGTACAACAACAGACAGGGAGCAGCGAGGGTCTGCACATTGACAAGGCCTTCTCCACAGCTAGCTGGATCCAAGTGTTCTTGAGCCATCACATATACCATCTCTCTAAGATTGCATCAGATCATAGCCCGATGCTTATTGTACAGACAATGGGCTCTCTTACCAGAGTTCGTTCTGATTTGAGAAATTTTGTCTCTCTTACCCACATTCTTGAGATATTGTGAGGGAGGTTTGCAGGATGTTTGTTCGAAAAAATACGATGTATTAGGTCACCCACAGACTTGAGCTGTTGAGGCATAGACTCCAGAAGTAAAATCGAGTGGAGGTTGGTGATATCTCCAGGAGGTTGAAGGACACTAAGGCTGCCATCGCCAAGCTCTAGTGGAGAGAGGATCAGGAGGGAGGACTGGCTGAGGAAGACTTGGCATAGCTCCGAAGCAAGTTGATCTTGCATCACTCTCTATTGCGCCGTAAGAGACCCTTTGGAGGCAAAAGTCTAGAATCTAGTGAATTAGGGAAGGAGATAGGAATACAAGGTTCTTCCACCAATTGACCGTCATCAGGTGACAAGAAACTAGATCCGTGTGTTGTACGATGAGACGGGGGTCTAGATTGAGGATGAGAAGATTGATAGGAGATTCTCCACTTCTTCCAAAGAGCGATGGACTGATCAACTGGGTGGAGGTGAGCTTTACACTATTCTTACTCCGACTTGCAGGGTCTCGACACAAAGAATGATATTTGACAAGTTCAATCTTAGCGAAGGAGGTCCGAAGGACAATTTGCTCCATGATAGAGGATAAGGCACCTGATCTGAATGATTTTTCACTTCTCTCTTTTAGATGATATTGGGCAATCATCTGGGAGGAAGTGATTGAGGCTGTCCAGCTTTCTTTGCCTGAAGCATGGAAGGAGACATTTATTGTGCTAATCCCCAAAAGATAAGATGCTTCTGAGCCGAGTCACTTTAGGCCCATAAGTTTATATACTATTCTGTACAACATTGTGCAAAGATCATGGTCGGGAGGTTGAAGCCTATCCTTCCTCGATTGATCAGTGCTGAGCAGAGAGCCTTTATTGGTGGCTGCAGTATTTTGGACAACGTGTTGATCGTGCGGAGTTTTGGCATGATCTCCAGAGAGCTCTAGCCTGGTGATGTCCTTTGGCCATTAAGTTTGACATGGAAAGAAAGCATATGATCGCATGGGCTACAGTTCCTTAACTATACTTGGAGAGCTTTGGCTTTCACCCATGCTGGATCAGATGGATCATGGACTGCGTGGCTCTCCATCCCTTGCCATCTTGATCAACGGCATCCTGATGGCATACTTTCATTCTATAGTATATTTGTACTAAGATTGTCCTCTATCTCTATATCTTTTTATCCTTTATGATGATGCTCTATTTGGAGCCTTGCAAGATGTCGCCTTGGAATAGGACTTGGATCCTTATGTTCCTGCCCAAGATTCTAGATCCATATCGCATCTTTTGTTTGTAAATGATTATCTTTTAGTGGGTTGGGTGTCTGCCCCGAATACTGACTCCTTCAAGAGGATTCTAGAGACATTACTCTGCTTCGGTGCAGAATGTGAACCTGCTTAAATTGGCCCTATACTTCAACCCGAAGACCAAAACCTAACTGAGACAGGCTATTAGAGAGCGGCTGGGGATCACTGAGTAGACGGGAGCTTGTTATTATTTAGGAGTGCCCATCATGGGCCGGAGACCTCGAAGAGCAGATTGCTTCAGAATTAGGTGTTGATCCAGGGGTGTCTAGAGGATTGGCAGGTCAGATGCTTATCTATGATGGACAGGATAACCTTGGTTCAATTAGTGCTCAGCTCGATCCCAGTCTACTTGATGTCCAACACCATCATTCTAAAAGTAGTGATGGCAAAGATTGAGCAGCAGTTCAGGTACTTCCTATGGAGATTTCATTAGGGGGTGGTAGAGTTTATCCTCTAGCATGGGGTGTGGTCTGTCAATCGATTGGTGAGAGAGGTTTGAATATTCAGTTCCTTGTGGTGAGACGTGAGGTCCCTATCGCTTACCACAGGGCCAAACTACTGCTTCCATCAAATTCCATTTGGAGTGAGATGATTCGAGCCAAGTATGACTCCTAGATCGTTGGTATTGTCACTCAGGTTGGCCGGAGGGACTCCTTCATGTAAAAGAAGATCTGTCTATGGGCTCAGATGGTTCTTGACTGTATCAGATGGGTCGTGGGAGATGGGTGGATATTGACCTTATTGTGACCCTTGAATTACAAATGAGCTGATGATCCATTGGCCGACCTACATCAGTATGGAGACCACCGATTCGATGCAGATAGCGGATCTCCTCTAATCGGAGGGGGTGGCTGACGTGTTGATGTGGTTTCCCAACAATTCAGGCCAGCCTTAGTGGAGAGAATATTGGCCACGGCTGTTCCCATCTTCTGTGATCCAGATGTCAGAATTTGGAGCTCTACTTGCATATCGAGGGCAATGATGAGAGACCTCTAGGAGATGTTCAGGGAGGAGATAGATAGGAGGATGGATGGAGCATAGATTTGGAGGCTTCGTGTCCATCCGAGGGTTCGTCTCTTCTTATGGAAGGTGGCCTGCCGCTGGCTACCAACCAGGATGGTGCTGTGTGCTAGGGGTATGGACATCTCTCTTTCCTGTCCGAGCAGGTGTAGTGAGGATGAGATGATGGACCATGTTTTGTTCCTTTGTCCTAGGCTCGACATGTTTGGATGTTGGTGGGGCTTTCTCTGATGGCGAGTGCTTCTATGGAGCCAGCTCAGCTTTTTCTGGAGGAGCTTCAGCAGAGCTTACAAAATTCTTCTTCTAGAGGTTTGGAGATTAGGATGACGTATATCGCTTATCACATTTGGCTTATCAGAAATAGAAAAATGTTTGAGATATCTTGACAGTCGGCGAGATTCATCTTGGAGCGCACACTAGTACAGGCCAGGGAGATTATGGATGTACTGTTAGTTGGTTTGACCTCAATTGCTTGGGACACCTCGGATTCCTTGATCGTGTAGGAGGTGACCTATGTAGTATTAGTTTATCATTTGGGAGCCCTCATCCCTGAGCTTTCTTTAGGTCAACTTTAATGATAGTGTGAGAGGTTCTAGAGATGCTACGGACTTTGTCATCCACGATTCTAACTCCAAACTTGTGGCTGCTGGCGGGTGTCACCTTCTTGATTGTAGTGAAGTATAGTAGAGCTGCAGGTGGCTTGGGTGGATATATCCTTCGTAAGGTTGCGACTACAGATGGAGAGGTTAGTTGTGGTGGGTGATTCAGCTACGATCATCGGTTGGTTGCGAAAGCAGTCAAGGATTGAGACTACTCATCCTCTCCTTAGCAATACCTTGTGCCTTATACAGGACTGCTCTTCGATCGAGATCAAACACATTTACCATAAGACCAACAGTGTGGCGGATTGGGTGGCCTCTTTGTGGCTGAGTACTTTGGAAGAGCTGTATAGACTGAGATGGCTAAGGTGCCACAAGTATTTTAGGATATTCTTCTTTCTAATCTTTTTGGTTGTGTTCATATCGATAGTGTATGAGCTCTGTCTTACCAAACAAAAAAAAAAAAAGGAGAGATTCACTTACAACTTTACCTCCAAAAACCATTTGAGGCTTAGCCAATCTGTAGTGTGGTGCTTGAGGTTTGCAGTGACCGGTAAAGCTCGAGACAACTCGGATGTAAGCTGCACAATCTCGTGATATTGTGAGAATGAAGCTGGAGATAAACACACTTGATGTGATGAGGCGGTCGAAGTTATATAAATGGCGAAGATTGATTTATAAATTTAATGGGTTGCCGATGAAGTTAAGAGATTGTCTTCACTTCAGAGGATCATATTGCAAGGTTGGAGTTGATTTCAAGTAATGTTAATGTAGCCGAGCTTCCTGCTCGGCTGATATGGAAATTCCAGTTCTCTACTCAAGGGGTTTTTCTTGGCTAATTATCCTGTTTGAAGAGTTAACATAATGCTTTTACTCGGAGAGGGACTAATGCAGCTGGTGATTGCCTTGCAACATAGGGCAAAAACAATAAACAGTAAGGATGTGGAAAGAGATTCTCCTACAAGAGTTAAGCTTTTGTCATGTGGGACCTTTCCAGTTTTATATTTCGAAATGAATGACTGAAGGGCCTGTTTGACTGCATTAGCGTAGTCGACTCAACCTATGGTGTTTGAGGGATTATCGGACGATGGAAGGGCCTGCGGTACTGTCCCACCTTTGCTACCTAACCTTTAGAGCCCAGGCAACAAGAATGGAGCCTTATATATTCCGGGCCTGTCTCATCATGAAAGCTATCAGCCGCAGTTGTCAATAGAAATGAACTGTTGTTGACGCGCTGTGACATGAGCTGTGCCCCTAGTTGCAGAAAGCATGGCTGACAAGTCATAGTCTGATCATTTCTGCAATTGCTTTAACGGGCAGATCCTAAATAACTTTTGTTCCAAAGAATCATGAAAGAATTAGTCTCATGTGCTACTTTATCTAATCAAAATATGAAAGTGAGAACCAAAAGCTGTCAAACGCCTTAAAAGTTACATTATAATGTTATCTACAGTGATTATGACGCAAATTCTCCATGAGTATCAAAAAAATTTACGTTCAAATACTTTATAATTTGCGAATGAAGGAGGCACAACTTTTGGAGGATTCTCAAAAGTTGTGATCATGCATGACACAACTTTTGAGCGAAGAATTCTCAAAAACGAACAATTGCAAAGCCTGGGAAGGCGAATAAAATCTCTCCATGCTTGTCAACTGCAAAGACAAAGTCCCGGACCTAGCAGCCGCAGGTGAGATAGGCATGGAACTTATGGGCTTAAGAATGGATTCTTTGCTATTTAAAATTTTGCACTTCTTATTGGCGAGTACTCGTCAAACATTTCTGAGAACTGCATAGTGCATCTCGCTTGGACGTGATGCAGAAATGCATATTTTAATATATCTATATTTATATCAAACGCTCATATAAAATTATTGTTGGCAAGGGTCTCAGCGAGCGACAAAAGCTCGCCCGTCTGACTGCCAAATATGTATAAAATATTTTTTGTTTGATACTATCTTAGGGAAGGTAAAACGTCTATGATTGATCCTGTACTTGAGAAACCCACAGGGATGAAAACCACCCAAGCAGCAGGACCAGAGGCCCCTGGGATGAAAGATGCAACTCCCAGCCGAAAGAACCTCATGGTGGAAATCCGCCCATGAAATTTTTCCCAAATGACTTCAAAAACTTGTGGCTCTCGAAGAGCCGGATGGATTTATCTCACTCTATAACTACGCCATCACATATCTATGTCCTTCTTAACTGTTGGTCCCTCCCTGGAATTATTTACTATTTAAACAAAGCCATCTTCCTCTTTCCTATAAAATAAGCTAATGCTGTCACCTTTTCACATTTTTCAACAATTCTCAACTTGAAAACCGCCCCTCCCACCGAATAAAAAGCGGGTTGCTTGTGTAAGATCACACGCAATGCCCTCTTATCTAGAATAATAAAATTGCCTGCCGAGGTCACTTACAAAATTTTCATTTCAAAATGTAGAGAAATGTGGATGGAGTTCCTACTCCATATAAGGCACTGTACTTTTTTTTTAAAGAGATAAGGAGACTCTCTAAAACAAATAAAAAAGAGATAAGCAGACTCAATTATTGAGGCTGATCTACGTGCCAAACACCCACTTGCTATTAGTAAAATTAATATGTGATTAAATTAAAAGCTCTACGTGGGCAGGGCTCACCGTTGGTCATCTGTGCATACATGTGTGTGTGTTTGTGTGTGTGTAAAAAAATGTTCTTCGTCCGTCGCAGCGGCGCTGGTACGATTAGTATCGAATTCCACTCAGAAATGCTTCACAATCCCACTCAAAGTTACGCTGACCGCATCTTACGTGTCCGCCGCGTGTCGACTTCCACCATCTGTGATATGCTTCTTGATTCCCGCTCCTTCCGCCACGTTTCTACTCTCATTTATTTAAGACCTTCTAGGTTCGGCAGGTTTCCCTATCCGTACAAACGGCGCGATTTAATTGGCCCCCACCCACTCTCCTGTTTACGGGCCCTTCTTCCTCACCTTCGCTGGCCGGAAAGCGACGAAAAATCTGGGGACCGCTATCCAGCTCAGCAACCAATGTTTTTCCCCGGTCCTTCCACCTAAATTACCAAAACACACTCATCTTTCATCAGGACGGTCGAAGTGAGTACATTTGTTAAACTACTAGAGGTAACATGGTAATTTGGGATCGATGGGTGGCATCAAAGCCACGGAAGTGGAACGCATTGTAAGTTGATTGTAGTTGACGTTTAGTAATCCAAATGGAATCATCACGATGAATTAAGACCATATGTGATCGGATTTTAATTTTAATAATAATTTATAATTAAAATTTAATTTTATAAATAATTTATTTAATATTTTATGAGAATTCAAAATTACAGGCTATATATGATATCGAAACTATCCTTGATATATTTCATCAAATATATTTATTAATTATATAAATATATTATAATAAATATTAATATATTTATTAATATAATAATTATTAATATATTTGATAAAAATATATTTAATAGTCTTATAAATTATTAACGATATAAAGATATATCAATTGTTGTTATAAAATTAATATTTTTATGGTACTTATAACTATTATTTTTAATATTATATTTATTTTGATTAGAAAAATAGAACAAATAGACTAATATATTAAATAATTTATTATATAAATATAAAGTGCAATAACATATTTCTATTATAATTTAAATTATCAATGAATGATAATATTATAATATAATATATATCATAAATATAATATATAATATCAGTAAATATAATTTATATATAATATTGATAATATATTAACAACATATTGATATGTCAATTTTTTTTGCTGAAATTAAAATATTTTTTCCTCAAATTTCAATATAAGATTACTATCTAAAGATCATTTTGTATTTGCAATGTTAAAGACAGATATTGTATCACTAGATTAGATGATAATTTCAAAATAAAATAATTTGAGATCATTATTATATAAATTATAAAATATA
This sequence comes from Elaeis oleifera, assembly GCA_000441515.1. Taxonomy (NCBI): domain Eukaryota; kingdom Viridiplantae; phylum Streptophyta; class Magnoliopsida; order Arecales; family Arecaceae; genus Elaeis; species Elaeis oleifera. The sequence continues at coordinate 946,222 of KE504733.1, forward strand.
ATTAAATATGATAATCTAATCATTTTATTGATATCACCTAATCATCTTTGATTTTGAGATGGCCATTGTATATTAAACGCCCGTTTTGGGGCTTCGCTCTCCATGTTTTAGTTGGCTGTTTCTGTTTATAGAGAGGTGTCCGTGGACGGTGGACGAGGGGTCGCTTCGTAAGACGCCACGTTGGGAAGATCTGAGGAGGCCATTTCACAGAAACGTTCAGGACGCGTGGCGTTAGTCTAATAGATGAAATTGGTGCATACATGTGCGGACTGATATCAACCAAAAGCCTAACTTGCTGAGCTGGAGACTACGTAAGCTCAAGTGTGAAGTCCGGACGTAGAAAAACGTGTTTGGGGGATGGACCTTGTTTTTTGGGTAGAGTTTCTGGGACGCACTTTGAAGTCCAGTTGTGCCGAGTAAGACGAGTTTTTGCCGTTTCTGTCCGTTCTGTAAATGAACGAATCAAGAGAGTAATCATCGTAAATAATAGCATTTGATTTCCTGGCAAGCAAATTCTCGGGTGGGAGGAAGGTGGGGTGGTCGCCGACTTCTAAGCTAAAGGTTAATATAAATTAATTTCATGGCAAAGTTTTTGTACAATTAATAAGGATATTTTAATCTCTCATATCAAAATGGATCGGAGGGTCAGTAGGGACTATATATATGATATACCATTCTTCTACGTAACAGATTAATGATGGCTATTGGCTGAAGTACTACCGGCCAACTACATATCAACTTCCTTGGTCATGATTTGTGATATTTTAGTTTATTTTTATGTGATTACAGCTCTTGATTTTCATTAACCTATCATTATTGTCGTTTTTAATATTTGACTGCCCCCTACTTTTTCACCAAGACGGAAGCAGCAGGATGGCCCCTGCTTTTGGGCCTATAATCTGCTGGCTTGTACTTGTTAATATATGCTCGTAAGATTGTTGGGTTTTGTACATGATCCAGTTGTATTGCATGGATTTTGTATCATATGGATCAATCCCAAGAAACCCACCACAGCAACATCTCTTGCAGATTGTGGGAACTTTCCTTCACAAGCACTGATTATTTGCATTACACGGGGGAGCATGAGCTGCACTATGGAATACCATGCAGCCCTCGATGATTACCATTACAAAATGAGTAGTCATCAAATAAGATAGTCTCTGAGAGCACACCATGTCATAGACGACAAGCCATCCATCTCATGATGGCAGTCATCATCGAAGGTTCCATAGGACTCTGTAACACGGCTTGCATACAGAAATTCTGGTGGCTCTTCAGGCATTGAACCTCATCTCTCCGAGCGCCAAAGAAATTAAAGGTGGCAATTAAAATATAATCGTTGAAACAACGGAACGAACCCATGCAGAAGGTTTGGTTGTGATCCTTGGTGCTTCAATGTATGTGAATCTGTTTGAGACAAAATGGTAAATCTCAATTGAAAGAGGGGATTTAGAGGAGGAGGTACCAAGACAGACAAGCTCACCTTCCTTTTATTATAATGCAAAAAAAAAAAAAAACGCTAGTTCGAGGCGGAGGGTCACCGCATTCCTATCTTTATTATATGTCTTTGGGCTGACCACTTGAATTAGGTGAAGAAGGAAAACTCCATGGCTGACGACCAACTACATGACTTTTTTTAGAATAATAAATTTCAACATGTTTTTAAAATTACAAACTAATGGGATGAGAAGACAAAGCATGTCTCTGTTTCTGTAAATCTTCTTAATTTGTGGTCTAACGGAATAGGGGAGCTCTACAATGTAAGTGCTTCTTCTAAGAAACTTATTGTCTGCCCTTCCAATAATCTTAGTTTGATTTTGTTCTTTAATAGCAACTGCTCAAGGAAAAAAAAAAAAAAAATCATCCTTCGCAGCTCTTTTTATTTATGATCATTTATAATTATAAACAATTATAACTATAAACATTATGATTACAAACAATTATAAACATCCCGCTTAAATCAAATTCATCCGATCACTAGATTGTAATTGTGTATTCCTCGTCGTCCATGATCAGCCACATGCATAATACTGGCCACAATTTCTTTAGACACTCTCCTCGACCGCATCCGAATCTTAACATCCTAGCATCATAATATACAGAAAAGGACACCTTCTAAGCAACAACCAGGTTCATCACCCGAACATATTAAAACTAAATCTGTTCGTTGAAAAATGGGGCTTTAATATTCCAATAAACATCCACCTTACATATGATCGATGCAAACTACACGGTACACCACAGCAAATTGAATAAGACTCTTGCAGAGGGTTGGTGGATGTTGGCAAGATCATATTAAAAATTATCAGAAATTTAAAGTCTACCGGAACTATGTAAGCCATTTTCATAAAGTTTCCTCTCCACATTTTCAATAATTTTGGAAGATTGGAGGTCAATGAGTTGTTGGGTGAAACTCATTGGCCAAAATGAGTTCTTTGTCAACCAAAACGTCATATGGTGTATTTTCAATTTGAGAAGTCGGTTCTTCATGTCCGATCTCCATAAATTCCTGAGGCGACTGGAGACAAAGGGAGAGAGTTAAGGTGGCCACATCAAGTGTTTTGATGTCAGATATTGGTCCAGCCAGATGATGAGGCAACCTAATTCCTTTGAATGGGTCCAAGTTTTGAGCCCTCGAATGGCGTGGGAAGATGGATGGTGGCAAGAGTTGAAGTCCCTACAATCTCTGGTGGGCTTTTGGGATAATGAAAACAAGGAAAAGAGAAATAAATCGACAACAACGTTGTGACTGGAATCATCTATTTTTGAGTGAGAAGAAGAGGAGCAGTAAGCTTCTCTCCAGCTTTCAGCATATTTTATATACAGGAAGAGTTGCAAAAATGCTTATTGTAGGGGCATAAGACGCCTACTTGATTAATGAAGTTGTAGTATGATTTGATTAAGAAGTTTTTAGCCGGTAAGCGATACGAAACCGTTCGATCTTGGACCAAAATCATCATACATCCCAAAGTAGAGATGGGACGGTCGGGGGGGGGGGGGGGCCATCATCAATAGATTCAGTGTAATGTGAATCATATGCTCAAAAAAATCTCAAAGTTGCAGTTTTATTGCATCTAATTCATAATTAAGAAGAAGCTTTGTTTTGCTTAATTGCAGAGATAAATGGCAGTCTTTGTGTCGAAAAAACACACTACTTTCAAGGATTTCTATTGATTATTAAATTATATTTTTTGCCCTCTTTTATAATTTGAAATTATTAATATTAAATAACAATTGTTGTAGTTATCTTTATAATGGTGTTGCGTGACAAAATTATAGACAATACCAAAAGTCAGCAGCGTTAGTTTCTAAACCTACAAATCCCATAACTTGAAGGCTATTTCGCATCTCTTCATCACTGGATTTTTTTTTAAGAGTTTTTTGGTGACAATCACTGGATATTAATTACTAAGAATTGTGTGTCAAACTGGACATGGACAACTACCGGCACTTCTCTACGTTACATTTTACCAATAATGTTCCCTTTTTTTTCTTTTACTACTCAAATATACATTTTTTCTAATAATCATGATATTAGTACTCATTATTAGTTGGATCAGATCCAACCGCCCAACTATTGGATCAACCTAACGTACATGTATTACGTGCTTTTTCATTTTGTCTGGCTTTGTGCACGATGCTTTGCGTTTGTGCATGATGCTTTATGGTTGGATTAATCCACCAACCGAGCGATCGATCTTATCCAACCAATAATCACTCTTATACGAGACCTTCCAACCATCTTTGCTTCTGTCTCGTATGTGATGGATAAAAATGGTTGAGCACTGAGAATCCCAATTGCTTTTCCAAATTATTAAACCTTGCTCACTGTAATAAATTGGAATTATGTAGACTTGAATAATTTACATCCCGTGAACGCTTCTTTCTCTCAAACAAAATAATTTAAAACAAAGCCACAGGCCCACATAACCATCAAGTTGCTAAACTAATACTAGTCATTTGTCCAAAAGAAACATCCCACCAGTAGATATAAAAACCAACAAAGACAAATAAACTAAGCAAATTGCCCTTTGTCTTTTCAAATATTTATTCAAAAAATCAAATATAAATCATAAACCCGTTTCTTCTTTTTCCAGGTTCGGTCTCTCAAACCTCTTCTTTTCTCCCCCCATTCCCTCTCCTGCAGAGATTCCTTCCACCCTCCCTCTGTCTCCGGATATCCAGAGATTCTCTCCTCTCCTCAGATTCCAGAACCCCCCGTGCTACGTAGAAAGCTTCAAAGAAACAAGAAGTAAAGAGGGAAAAGAGAGAGAGATGGTGGAGTTTTCTAAACAGAGGTCCAAGATGAAACCGTTCTCCGTGTGATATCTCCCGCCAAATCTCTCGTTTCCCGCGTAATGGAAGCAATCGATTATAGTAGAAGACGACGACCACGGCTTAATGATTCCACCGGTGACCGAGTAGAAGGTGAGTCGAGGAAGCTCCGCCGCCACAGGCTCCCCTTCTGGTTCTGCCCCCCGAGCCGCCCACCGGGCTCCTGAGTTCCTTGCCTTCGTTCCTTGTCCATCTTCTGCTATCTCTTGGGTTGGTTTTCTCTTTGCTTGTGATCTGTTTTGAGGGGATATGAGTTCGATTCCGCTGGGGGATTACGGAGTTCTGAGAGGGTTTTGTGAGGCTCCCGGGTTCGCTGCGGGGGCGTCAGCGACGCTGGTGTTGGATGGGGAGAGAGGGGAGCTGGTGAGAACGCCGCCCAGGTGGGGAAGAAGGGGAAAGGTGGCGTCTTGGACGCGAAGGTGGCGATGGCTTTGAAGAGCCACAGCGAGGCGGAGAGGAGGCGGAGGCAGAGGATTAATGGTCACCTCGCCACGCTTCGGAGCATGATTCCGTGTACAGACAAGGTTGGTGGTTCCCCGCTTGGTCTCTGTCTCTTCTTCTGTAGTTGTGTTTATCTTTGTTGCCACTTTGCTATTGGTTCACCAGTTTTCATTAATTTGGATGGCCTGTCCTTATTCTGCTGTGGTTTTGATTCTACTGGTCGATTGACGTGTTTCCTTTTTTTTTTTTTTTGCTTCTATTTGGGTTTATTTTCTATTTTACTGTGTGTGTTCGTTAAGAAAAAAAATCATATTTTGTGTTAATTTCTTATCATCTGAGCTATGTGATACTGGTCTTGGTATTGTTTTGTCCTTCCCTCATTATTGTTTTTTTTCTTTTTTTTCTTTTTTGTGAATCAGGAAATGGATTTTACACTCCTTTTTTTTTAAGAGATAAGGGGAAGTAAGCGAAGGAGAATGTAAAATCCATTTCATGATTCAAAAAAAATAAAAATAAAAATAAAAACTACATAATGGGGGAAGGAAGAAAAGAAACTAAACTCTCCTCGTGAACAAATTGAAGACCTTGCCTTCAGTTTCCTTGTGAAAAATTTGATCAGTAAAGAGCTCGCTCTTTTTGAGAACTGTGTTTCAAAATGGATTTTCTTATTCTACTTTATAAGGTGGTTCCATTATTAAATTGAGAGCATCAATTTCTACTTGCCAGATTTATATTTGAATTCGAACTGTGGTGAATGTGTCGAACTAGTAGATAAAAGCTGTATATATTCTAAAAATAGTTGAATGATGTTCCTCGGCCCTCAGATATAGTTTTCCGTAGCATAGGAGTATGTTTGTATGCTTTCCTTGATTTGAGCTACAATCTTTTCTTTTATAGCTCTATTCAAGGTTCTCAGCTACTTTGTACCTGAAGTCAGAATTTCTTTAGGGTTTAGCGCTTGGTTTTGATCATAATTTTTGCTCATTTATTAAACATTCATCTGGAAGATGGAAAAGATCTTATATGTTCTGTATTTCTGTTTGATCAAGGAACATGTCTGTATCTGTTTCCTAGGAATTTAGACTCTATAGGGTTATATGAGAGAACACATGAATGTGGTATACTTTTGATCATGAGAACTCTTATTTCCAGGACAGTCCTTTGAGTTCACTGTCCCAGTGAAGGATATCAGAGTCCCTGTAAGTTTATCTCCTCTACAAATTTCAAGCACTTTGCAACAGTTTGTGTGGCAGCTTTAAATGAATTGGTGTAGGTGAAAGGAGTGGATACCAAGTTAAAGTATATTAGCACTACGGTCTTTTACCACTCTTTTGGTCTTCTTTGTCTTGAAAATCACAATAAACTTAAATTGAAATAGAAATTATCATTTTGTTATCTTGCTGATTAACTGTCAAATTGTTCATACTTAGTAGATGATTCACATCCCTAAGTATATAATCTTTGTTCTCTATCATTGGATAAGTTCCTTGTGATCTTGATTTCTTTTGTACAAAATTTATTCTTTCGCTTTCTATTATCAGTGTTGATAAAATGGAAATTTGCTTCTTCAGTGTGATGTCATTGTTGCCCCTGGCAACGAATTGGTCAGAATTTTGGGATTTGATCATGTTATCCTCATTGTCTGTGACTCCTAAAATACTTCTACTATGTTCAGTTTTAATTCTACCCAATGATGCATGGAGGTGTAAAGAAGGTTTTAACAAAAGAGAGATCCTCACATCTGTTTTGTTCCGGTGATGCTTAGACCTTAGCTGGCCTCACATCACTTGCTATGCTATGATGCTATTGTATATATGATGAGACAGAATTTTGGACTTAAATCTATATTGGCGTCCTGCCTTCACGTTACTGCTCAAGATTCATGTTTAAGTTATGTTCTCTTGAGTCTTGAGCCTTTATTTTCTGGTTATTTCTCAATTCCTGATGACTGACTTTCAGGTAACGATACCTAAGGAATCTGTCCCTTTATCAGTTTTACTGTATGGGCTGCATAATATTTTTCGTCATGTATTTGGAAATTATATTCTATCTGTTGTTAATGTGGCTGCTGTATCTGGGTAGTGGTAATTCCTTATGCAGACCGCATAATTTAGTTGATTGAGTACACTGAATCTCTGAGAGACACCAGTATGTTTATATAATATTTTCAAGTACCTTTTAAATAGTTTATTGTTTGGAATTTTTTTTGGTCACTGTCCATTCTTTATCGTGAAAAGTCAAGCACTCGATACATATTAAAGTGAAGATTCAATATGTTTGTAAATAGAAAAGAGGATAAAACAGATAAACTGGCTACTTTGCAGTTGGATAAAGCTGCACTGCTTGCAGAAGTGATCGATCACGTAAAGAGACTGAAGAGCAGCGCAATGGAGATCCGCAAGGGTTGCACACTTCCATCAGATGTTGATGAAGTGAGAGTTGAAGTTGAAGGAGATGAAATGAACAGCGGGAGCTTTATAATCCGGGCATCACTTTGTTGTGACGACCGGCCAGATCTCCTCACTGATATAAGACAAACACTCCAAACTCTGCAGCTGAAAACTATCAGGGCAGAAATTTCAACGCTTGGTGGCAGAGTTAAGAATGTTGTTGTCATGATGTGTGAAGGAACTGCCAGTGATATTGAAAAGAATCTTTACACCTCCTCTGTTCACCAGGCCCTGAAGTCCATTCTTGATAGGGTCAATTCATCAGTTGACCTTCTGCCAAGGACCGCATTCTCTAACAAAAGACGAAGGATCTCACTCTATGAATCCTCATGCTCCTCCTCGTGAAACTTTTGCATGCTAAGGAATGACTCGGTGGCGCACACTTTTATGGTGCTGCTGTGGCTTGTTCGTTTATGTTCATATTGTGGTGGAAGATTTCCCATGGATATAAAGGTGCTTGTTCTTGATATATATATAACTATTACCGACCAGTGTTTGGGGAAGGCCAGGTTTAAGTTATATTAAGAATTACCATGACCACCAGCAGATTTTTGTTAAAATGCTGTGTAGCTTCTGTACCTTTCCTCGAAAGCACATTGTTACTTATTTATTGATGTGAGTGCATGTATACCACTTTAGTTTGGAAAGTAGGTCCTGGACCATGTGGGTTTTTGATAACTGAAATAAAGCAGTATATGTAAACTTTGCTTCTGTTGCATGGAATGATATGTGTATATTTTGTGCTGCAAGTTTTATACGGACATGTTATATATGCTACACGTTATTCTCATTTATTTTACTTGAATTCAGACTGTTGATATAAATCATAGCTGAAGGCAAAGGAACTTAAGAGATAAGGCCGGTTGTTCTGTCTTATCCGGAAAATTTGAGCAACGAAAAAGACATTGAGGCCAAAGCTGAGGTTGCAAGCCAAACCTACACGCTCCGGTTCCTTGAGGTGATAGTTCCTTCAATTATTATAAAACATATTAAACAAACGATGCAAGAATTATTTGTGTCATGTGCTCGAGGAAACGCCTCTGACTTCGTCTATCAGGAGAATGCAGCTGTTGGCCAACTTGCTATTCTAGCTGTACTGGCTTACGTTAATACACTAAATCTAGCCCTCTTTTAATTATATTATAGTCACTAAGATGTAACAGAAGCAGGACAAGTACGACCAATGCATTTTGTTAAGGCCTGTTAAAAGAACACACAAGCCTAGAAACAAATTCATCGTTCCAGTATTTAGCACTGAAAGTATTAGGAGGCATGTATGCATTAAAAGTCCCAAAAACATCGGCAGCAGTGAGAGGTAAAGCTGGAACAAAGTTCTCGAGCAAGTGCAGCTTCCAAGAACGGATCTTCACCATGCGTTGGTTATTGATCACATTAGCTTACGGCCGTACGAGACTTCAAACCAATAACAGGGAGAATCTATATATGGCTACTTTATCATGGTTAGAATTGCAGAACTTATTATACTTCCCTGCTATAATTTTCTGGTTTATTGACATATATCAAGAGCACCGAAATCCTTTATGAATACTTTTGGGTCGAAGTCTTAACATGTTAGCTAGCTGTCCATCAAACAGGCATTTTTTACAGAGTGTAACTCTTCTGTTTCACTTAGCTTTGCTCCTCCTTGTACCAGAGAAAAACAATCATTTTCTTTATGTACCAAAAAAAAACAGAGCATTTTCTCTGGAAAAGAAGAGTCTTGAACAAACAAACGTGTTCATACATACATATATGTACATGCATAAATATATGCGTACACATGCACACACACCAAAAGAAAAAAAAAAAAGAGAGGAGGAAATAAAGAATACATATATAATATATTTTTCTATTAAAAGTATGACTCTCGAGTGCTGTGCAGGGCTCTGGTTGGAGCAATGCATCACGTGAAGTGCACGTTTGGCTTGTTCTAGTGAGGCTTAAAATTTGAATCCTTATGCCAACCGATATTCTTCATGGTTGTGTTTGCTTCTCATGCCAAAGCCACTACAAAGGTTGGTTAGTGTTGGTATGCCAAACCTAGGCTATGGTAATAAAATTTCAAAGACCATTAGAAATGCCAGTCCCGTCGTCTGATCATTAATATATATATATTTTTTTTTTCCTTTCTTCGTTGATCTATTATTGCCTATTTGAAGTGGGATTGAAGTGGCATTTCTGTGCTTACAATTTCTATCAATTCCTATTCTATTTCTAGATCATTGTCGCAGAGCATGGTCCTATTCCTATTCAAGTGGCATTTCTGCGCTCCCAATACTGGCGTGTTGGCGGGCGGCCTACCATAAAGACTGGATGCTGCAGTTTAGAGGTTCTCATCTTGCTATAAGGTTTAGGCTTCTTGGCTCTTCATTGACCTCCATTGCCTGAAACCTGGGGTATGATTTTGATGGGTCATGATTGTTTTTTTTTCTTTTAGAGATGTACCTGACGCATCCTTCGGAACCAATCCGAGATTTGGATGATGTAATTTCTTTTCTTTTTCAAAGGATCTAGGGTCACCTTGATGTCTCCGTGGACCCTTTTTTCCCGGGTCATTGCTCAAAGAAGCGAAGTGATACTATTCCACTATTTTGTTAAAAAAAAAACCACAATCTTACATAATTTTAAAAAAATCCTAGTCAAAAAATAACGAAATTTTCAGCAGTGTCCATTACTTCTATTCTTTGGACTTTTGTACTGAACTTTTTTTTACGGAGAAAAAGAAAAAGAATCTTGGAAAGCACCCTTGGGTGGCATGCACCTGCATGCATCCAAGTTGCCAGGCTCATGGGAGGATACGAATACCATCGAGATTAGGGTTGAAGGGGCCTGGGACTTCTTGGGCTTTGTCGACTTCATGTTTGGCCATAGATTAAGTCTGAGACTGCTTGGCTCCGGCTCGAGCCTAAAATACTAATCTTTGTGCACAGCCCACCGTGTAGAAAATCTAATGTAGAGTGCACCACTTCATTCAATTGGACCACATAACCACCATTTTTCAATACATATTTAATATCTGCAGTTTATTTTTTTATTTAAAATTTTGAATAACGAAATATTTTCTTAAAATTATGACATCCCTTCATAAAAATTATAACATCCTGCAAAAAATCTTAAACTGAACTTTTCTGCAGGAATGTCATAATTTTTGTGAAGGGATGTCATAATTTTTATGAAGGGGTGTCATACACATCTCTTCACAAAATTATGACATCCCTTCATAAAATTATGACATCTTTTACAAAAATTATGACATCGTTGTAGAAAAATTCAATTTAGCATTTTCTATAGAGGTGTCATAATATTTGTGAAGGGGTGTCATAATTTTTAAGAAGGACATTTTCATCATTCAAAATTTAAAATGAAATAGTAGAACCACGGACATTAAATATACATTAAAAAGCGGTGGCTATGTGGTCCAATAAGACGAAACGGTGCACTCCACATCAGATTTTCTATACCACAGGTGGTGCACAAAGAATTTCTCGAGCCTAAAAATAAGATTGAACGAATTTCTAACAGGGCTAGGGTTCGCCCAAAGCCGAAGCCCATAACCCAACCTAATTTAGGGATGGCAATTGGATCAGGTCAAATTGGACACGGATCGGGTCAATGCAGGTTGGATCAAAAAATTATCAATCAAAACCCAATCTATTTATTAAAAAAGCTAAAAATTTAGATCTAAATTTAATCTGTTTATTGAACAGGTAATTCGATCCGATCTGCTTAATCTATTTATTAAACGGGTCAAGTTAGATTAAATGAGTTAAGTAAATTAAATAAATTTTTAATGGATTAAACATATCAAACAGGTCGGGTTAAACAGATTAAAAATAAGTTAAGTAGATTTTAAACAAGTTAAACAGATTAAATGAGTTATCTGACTCAATCTGATATAAATATTAAATAGGTTAAATGGATCAGATATCTGAACCTAAATTTAATCTAAATATTAAACCGGTTACATTAATCGATCTGTTTATGATCCAAAGTAGTTTAGCCTAAATCCAAATCTATTTATCATAGGTCGAATATGATTTGGATTATATTTGTTGGCGTTACAAGATTCTGAGGTGAAGTCATTAAAATTCATTTGGTTTGCAAGAAAAAAATTCTCTCGAGTTAGTGAAGATTTTTCGTCGGGATTTTCGTGGTAAGTACAGAATTTTGAACTAAGTCGGCCAATTATATCAAGCCAGCGGGCCAATTCGGGATGGGCCCGACATTTTGGGCCTAATCAAGGCATGCCCCATTGGGCTTAGAGTTAGGTCCGACTAGGGATCGCTCTAGTGCAGTACTAAGGAAGGGATTTGAGCCAGAACAAAGAAGGACCAAGCCTGACCTGATCCAAGCTAACCTAGGTAGGAAGTGTGGCATGGCCTCGGCCAATTCAATTCTGGTCGAGATTTTCGCTTCAGTTGCTTTAGTCTCGAAGGCTCCTTATTATTTGATATAATTATATATATATATATATATATAACAATATTTGTGGTAGAGTGCTGGGGTGATACCAATTCAGCTCTTCAAATGAGTTTGGTTATGCCGTCTGAACAGAAAACATTGAAAACCTCCGTCAATGTAAAGAAGCCTCCTACAAAACGTTGCGACTCGAGCTCCTGCAGCTCCGTGCGAGCACCAGCAAATCCCAGCCATCATCCAAGTTTTCTATTCGGCCACTCCAAGCCAGCGACTGCACGAGCACTGACGACCACCCACGACCGAGGCCGAGGAGGGAGACGAGGGAGTTGGTGGTACCAGAGCCGAGGGAGGAGGGGAGGGGGTTGGTGGCGTCGAAGCCAGGGAGGAGAAGGCGGTCGCCAGTGCTCATGCGGAGCCATGAGGTTCGGTTCGCCGGGCCAGGGAGAGAGTAGAAGGGACGGCGATGGGCGGGCCACGGAGGGGAGGGACGTGGAGGTTGGTGGCATCAGAGGCTGGGAAGGAGAGGGATTGGTGGTCGCGTAGAGCCGGGTGCGGTGCGAACGGCGGTGAGGCGGGTTGGTGGGTGGCGTCAGAGCCGGAGAAGGGAGGGCAGTCGTTGGTGCTCGCCCGGAGCCATGGGGCTCAAGATCGTTAGGCCGAAGGAGGGAACAAGAGGGGACGACGACGGGACGAAGCCGCGGAGGGGAGGGAGGGGAGGGAGGGGTTGGTGGACACCAGAGCCGGGGGACACGGCGGGAGGAAGGAAGG
>KE504733.1:958654-978063 GCA_000441515.1 Elaeis oleifera
TTAAAATAATATTTTATTATTAATTAAAATACTATTATATAATAACTATTATTTTAAAAATTAATTTAAAATATTATTTTAAATATTAATTATTATTAATAATAATTCGAATAATAATAAGAATATAGTAATATCTGAAAATAGGACAACAACGTCTAAAAATTATTTTGTACATTTGGCCCGCGCAATGCACGCGTCTTCGAATAGTTATTATGTAAAAGTAAAATCAAATATGATATGAAAAAAAATTTCAAGACTAGCATCTTAATTATGTTGGCACTTTAATTATTTTTTAATGAGCCATTGACTTTGTAATTCATCTATCTTTATTATGCATATCTACCTATTTATCACTTAGATGCGGTACTAATGAGGTGGATATTAATGCGATTGGTTATTATTAAAATTTATTACTTAATATATGATATATATTAATAAATCATTGTTAATATACATAGTTATCTTTGAAATTCATTATTTTATATAAAAAAATTGACTATTAAAATTTCTATTTATTATAATTTATTAATATTTTAAAATAATTGATGGAGTAAAACAAATCATATTACATCATAATTTATAATTTTTTTTAAAAATGATATCTTCATACTTTCTCAACTAACCAATTTGCTCTCAAATTTATTCCAGCTTTCCAGCTGTCCCCACCACACAATTATCCGCATCGCTAAAGACACATTACAAGTAAAAAATAAATTGAAAACATTATTTAAAAATAAAATAAGGAGGGGAAAAAAAGGTCTATGTTTGAACAAACACTAGTTGGACAAAAGAAAATAAAGTAAATTTGTTTATTCTTCTCAACCAACCATTTTTGCTGCCGTCCACCTCCACATGGAAAAGCCTGTTGCGCTGAAATTAATTCTACGTTACCAGCTAGCTCTACCACATAATTATCTATATGACAAAAACAACAAACAGAAAATAAATATAATAAATAAAAACATTATTTCAAACAAAATGAAAATAAAAACATGAAGGAAGTACGGGAGTATATAACGGTGTCACATGTTCAGAAGTATTGCATGCCGACCAGGCGTTAGAATTAAAAAAACTGAGCTACCGTACGAAAGCCCGGGTGGGCTGTAGGGAATTCTTTGTGCACTGCGGTGGTGTGGAAAATCCGATGCGTATAATTTTTACTTTCAATATATATTAAAAATTTATAATTTTATTTTATTTCAAATTTAATAATAAAATATTTTATTTTAAAAATTATGATATTTTATATTTATATTATGATATTTATATACAGAAAATCATAATTTTATCTATAAGATATCATAATATAGTGCAAGATATCGTAATAAACACAGGATATTATAATTTTTTTTAAATAATAGAAATATTTCATCATTCAAATTTCAAACAAAAAAATAAAATTACAGGTATTAAATATGTATTAAAAAATAGTTGAACAAAAATATATCTTTTATATTATGACATCCTGGATCATATTAGGACATCTTACTTGCAAAAAATCATAATTTAATGCAGGATGTCCTAATATATACAGGATATCATAATTTTTTTCAAAGAATAGAGATATTTTCATCATACAAAATTTTTAAATGAAAAAATAAAATTGCAGGTATTAAATATGTATCGGAAAACGATGGTTATGTAGATCAATCATATAAAGTGGTATGCTCCTATGGTGCACAAAGAATTTCTCATAAATACGCATAAGGTCAACATGATTAAGGCCGGTCCATTGGCTAAACCCAACCTAAAATGGGCCAGCCCACGGTCGATCTCTTGGGACCTATGTTTGGCGCTCCTGGCCCCCGCCCCAAGGCCATACCCGGCCCCAATTTGCTTCGTGAGTACTAACTACGCAACGGCATGGGATTTTTTATGCCGTAGGGCGAGGGTGATCGGAGGTGAGGGGTTTTTTGTTCCGTTCCGCGCCCTTGGATCCCACCTCCAAGACCACCTCCAAGAAGCAGATGTCCGACGACGGTGGACGGGTTGGCGGCGCCACAGCCTGGGTTGAGCCCCATGGATGTCCGCAAGATCCTCGAACCCCTCCTGCAGCCCAGGCTGACTCCCGAGGATGCCAGCAAGATCCTCGAACCCCTCACCCAGGACCATCTTCCGATCATCGTCGCCGACGACGAGTGCCGCGACGCCGTCCACGCGACCTTGCCCAGCGGAAGCTCTTTGTCCGTGGCCTCGGGTGCGAGACCAGTTCCGACCGCCTCCGCTCCATCTTCGCCTCCTATGGCGACCTTGAGGAGGCCATCGTGACACAGGACAGAGCCACCGGCCAGAGCAGGGCTATGGCTTCGTCACCAACCACCACATTGACAAAGCCTTCCAAGAAGATCGACGATCGGATGACCGTCGCCCAAATCTCCACCGCCAGGTTCGCCGACACCACCGCCCGACAGGGACATCTCCCTCCGTAAGATCTACATAAGCGGCATCCCGCTGGGATGCCCGCAGACCGCTTCCTCGCCCACTTCTCCTCTCACGGCGATATCCAGGAGGGGCGATCAGGTTTGAGAAGCAGATGAGGAAGTTGATGGGGTTCGCCCTTTTGTGTACAAGACGGCCAAGAGGCGGCCATGGCCACACTTATCGATCCCGTCAAGACAATCGACGGACATCAGATGGTTTGTGTTGGGGTGGGTTCCCATAACTTAGCCGACTTCTTCTATCTTTCGTTTTGAACTGACTAAGCAAATTGCATCAACAAATTAGCAATCAACCCTACTCAATTATACGGTCTTTCTCCCAATCGAATATATATCGGGCGCCATTGCTGATATCCAGCCAACTGAAAGCTAGTCTCTCCTAACTGACACTATCCTGATTAAGATTAATATACCTCTCACGGTCTTCGACCTGCAACCGACTTAATGATCGATCTACAACCGACTACGTCAAATGAAGATACAGCATCCCGACAATTCCATCCTACCGACTCAGGCAACATCGACCCTACCAACTAATTGCAAATCGAATATAGCCATCATACGATTTGAAAAATCGCATCACAGTCATGTCACTCAGACACCATATCCAAGCTGGTTAGCTGCGTGTCATGATGGGATACTACGATCTCATTAAATGCACCCCAAGGGACATTTATTACACCCTACGCCCTGCAGCGTCTGCCGCCGTGTGCATGCCGAATAAAGAGCATGCTTGCCGCCGGCATTTAAAGATGCCCATGCGATATCATGCTGCGCCGTACGATAGGACATGATCGACATGGCCATCTGTCCTCTCATCATTTATTTAATCCCTCTATAAGTAGAGGTAAGTGGAGACCCCTCTAGTTATGCTTAAATAAGCTCTTTCAAAACTTAGAGACTGTTTCTTTTCATATACTGACTTAGGCATCAGAAAGTCTTCGCAGGAGCCACCTCCGGCGAGATTTATTTTGTAGATCTTCCTTCTTCTGGCACCGAGCAAAGTCCATCATCATCTCAATTCAAGTTCTATCCTCGTCCTTTGTCTCGATCTAGACTGTGTGCATTTTCTTCCACGGCGGCACACCATCTCTCGGCATCCCGTCGGCATACCAACTGACAAGCGTAACTTATAGTCGACATCTGACCGACTACTGTATACCGACTATCCATCGGAGAAAAATCACAATAGTATGCAAGCTTGTCGATAGGAAAAAGGGGAAGCTAACGTCCCCGGCACCGGAGATGCTGCGCCGCCCTTCTGGAGTCGGGGGACAACGGATGGGTGACGGAGGGCGTGCTGATGTCGCTGGGCCCAGCAGGCTTGGCCAAGAATTGTAGCCTCCATTTCCTGGCTCTCTGTCGAGCTAATATGGTGGGTCGAGTGTGATGTTTCTATTTTGGTTGGGGACCCAAGCGATTTTGGTGAGCCGCATGATTTTAATGGTCCGGATGGGTATTTATCGTAAGAGAAATTCTTTGTGCACCACGATCGGTGTAGAAAATCTAACGTAAAATATACCGTTTCATTCGATTAGTCCACATAATCATATTTAATACTTGCAGATAGATTTTTTTGTTAAAAATTTGATACGACGAAAATATTTTTATTTTTGAAAAAAATTATGACATCTTATTGGATAATATAGTTTAAAATATCATAATATGAGAAGAATATTTTTATCCAACTATTTTTCAATATGCATATAATGTATGTAGGTCAGTTTTTTCGTTTGAAAATTTTGAAAGATGAAAATATTTCTGTTCTTTAAAAAAAATTATGATATTTTATGCATATTATGGATGTAAGATATCATAATATGAATATAAAATATTATAATTTTAAAAAATTAAATTATTTTATTATATAAATTTTAATAAAAAATTAATTTACTGCCGTTCGTAAAAAATATTCTAGGCCGGATTTTCTGCACCATCCGTGCTGCACATACAATTTCGCTTTGTCGCGGTATACCGGATGTAAGCATGGGTTCTTCTCTGCATGTCATACCACCTAGTGCCGTTGGCATGCCTTCCAGAGTTTCAGTGGTTAGATGGAAAGTGGGGGCACTTTGGTCTTTCGCCGTCTGCATATCAGAGACACCATGACCAACCGGCTCGGTCATCACCAAGACCAAGGCATCGGAGAGGCGGAGTGTCCTCGAACATGCCGCCATATAATTATTGAGGTTTGACTAGTTTTTATATCTCATTCTATTAGCTGCCTCAGATAGTTGACATTGTAATTAATTTTGCACGGCTTACTGTTTCTTATTCATTCGTGGAATTTGCTAACTAATCGTTATGTGTGCTGTCTTTTATGCTGAATTGCAATGTTCTACCTTAATTTTTCCCTGAGGTCCCTGCGTTGCTCCTGGTGGCTGATATACTACGTATCCATAACTAGTTCATGTCCAATTTTATTTAGGTTCTTTTTATGAGTTTTAATGGGTGTTATGTTTGCTTTGATGCGAATTTTTCCATTTTTCTCACTGATATAGATAGTTGTGAGAGTAAGTGTTTCATTTTGATGTCTTTGGTATTTTCAACCTAAGCGGATGGATATGATGTTTCCTGTTTTATGATGGTCTGTAAACTCTGTTTGTACTCATATTTATTTGCCTTTGTTTTTGCGTCTCGTTACTTCGTCAGCCCTTTTCTTTGTTTCATCTGATTCCTACTTTCTTTTGTTTTCGGTATTTGTCTTTGTGATTTGATTATTTTCTCCAAACCACTGACCTTTTCCTATTTGGTGAGTCTCATTTGTCGGGCCAAGATCATGCTTTTGAGTTGTCACTGTATATGGGTTTGCCTCGGCTCCTATTTTGCATGGTATGGCAGTAACTTTAATTTTTTATCCCTTTTGTGTTGTTGATATTGTTCATTTTGGACCTTGAAGATGTTGGTACTGATCTTGATTTTTCTGATATATAACAAAGTTGTGCGTTAGACATGCTGTTTTCTTGCATTTTTTTCTTGTGACTAATAAACGTGAGATGGGTAGGGAGAATAGGAAAGTGGAGAGAGGAGTATGAGATATGGTTTGAGAGAGTGGTGATTTAATCCATTCTCTTCTGACCTCTGTTCCTTTTATATTATCACCAAATTTAGACAATATGCTCCTAGAATAGGCGGGAAATAATAGGCAGCTATGGCTTATATAAATGATAGGCAGCTATGATCTACCAAGAGGCAACATAAATAAGGAAAAGATCAAAAGAAGCAGACACCTCTTTAGGCGTAAAAGTTTTGTCACCATAACCAATGTCTATTACTTAGGACGTGGACTGATAGATGATCCCTCTGCCTTTCTGCTTGCATGCCATCTTAGAGTGGAACATGATCCATGAATTATGCTCATAAGAGCCCCAAAAGAGGGCCCTGTTACTGAGTATGAGATATTTTCAGCAAGTGGTTGATGCCGGCAGCCTCACTTGTTGGTAGGTCTCTTCTTTATGGTTGTCTGTTGGTGTCTAGGATATTTCTACATAAGTTCTTGGAGAGATGAGTTAACGAGCTGGGTCAAATCTGCTGTATTTGATTTTGTATTTGTTTTCTGTATATGCTATATACCCCAGTGTCTAAAGTCAAGACTTGTCTTACTCTTAAAATATATTTTTTTTATTGATCAAGTTATTCTAATTTATACTACCTCTCAGTAAGGTGTACGTCAACTAAGCTTGAAATGGGCGCATGGAGAGCTCACACATTTATGCAGGGTCATGCAAGCACCTGCAAATTTGCTAGAAATTGGTGGCTTGTGCATGCATCGAAGAAACCAAACCTGGAATTGGGTACGGGATTAAGGCAGCGTTTGGGTGCTGGATGATTAACCTAGGGATGGATACTTTTCTTGCCACGGGGCTCCGGTGTAAAGAGAAGTCGATGAGGCCGGTGCATGTTCAAGATGGAGCTCAGTGGTCGGCAAAAATCCAAAGATGCTTGGATATTTTTTGTTCTAAAGAAAAATTCGATCACCGGATATTCTTCGATGAAAGACTTTTCGATATTTAAGTTATCCAAAATTTTGGGTACAGAGACAGAATTGACAATAAATCATTTTTTTATATTCCAAAAGAACTTATTGAAATTTTTATTTTTTATTTATAAAAAAGAATAATATATTATCTTGATAATCGATAATTATCATGAAGAGTCATGATCCACGATATTATCGTGGATAGTGGTAATTAGTGGCACTAATTTATATACCATATTTTGTTGTAGCTATTTGGGATTTCATTGTAACCATTCGGAATCTAAGAGAGATGGCACCAGCCCATCTTCAGAACCTCAAGAGTCGTCGGTTGGAATCCAACAATGAGGTCGGTACTAGTCCAATGAAATTGTCAATTACTAGCTGACGACGATACTCAATGATAGAGATCGAGAATAAAGACCGAGATGGTATGATCTCATAATAATTTAAATCCATATAATTACTTATTTTAAATTAATATTATTTTCAGTTTACTGAGATAAGTTGTTCGGAGAAAAATAAAAAACAAACAGTGAGACTAGGTTAAGAGACTTTTGTGGGTTAAATTATTTATTTCATCCTAGTGAGGGGTTAAGGCCCAAGGGGTAGGGATGTTAATGGGCTGGCTGGGCGTAGACCCTAAACGTGCCTAAATTTTAGAGGTCCGGCCTAAGCATAGAGCAGCCCTTAGACATGGGCAACGGGTCGGGCCGCCTATTATACGGTCAGGCCCGACACGAAACGGATCATGCTAGGCATAGCTTGTTTACTATAGTAACGGACTGTGTCAGGCACGGCCCACTAAAAGGAGGTCGGGTTGGGCTAAGGGATTGCGGCTCGCTGCCCAGGCCCGGTACGGCCCATAAGGGCCTGGGCTGGCACAGCCCGTGGGTCAGGCACAGCCCAGCATGGTCCAAGCCCGGCACAGCCCGCGTGTTGGCCCAATCTTTTTTTTTAATTTAATAATATAATTTTTTATAATTAAAAAAGGTTAAGGAGTAAATTAATATAGATGTGAGATTTTTTTGTAAAATAAAGACCACCTTGTAATGATGGGGGTTTGGCGTGGACCATAACTCTTTCAAAATCATTTCATACAGCATTAATTCTCTTACGGGAAGAAGAGGTAAAACCTTGACCTTCGATATTGATTTTCGAGAGAGCAGGAACAGTAATTTTTCTCCTTCAAAAATCAGAAGAATGCCAAGATGACTCTAATCAAAAGATACTATATCCAAATATGAGTTATGTAAATAATAAAAATTAACCAAAATATCAAATAAAAAATTGAGTAGAGATAGGCTAGCAGAGATTTGTAAGCTTTCTTTTGTGCTCCTCAGGACCTCAACAAGGATCTCCAAGCTTTAGGGCTCCAATAGGTGGACTAATCCTTCTCTTATGTAGCACTTGAATACTTACTAATTGCTAATTGTTAATTACTAAATATTGAATACTTGCTAAATATTACTAGAAGATAAGGAGTAGTAGAGAAGGAGAGGAGAATTGATTTAGTGTGGTGAAAATGGAAGAGGAGGAAATATTTATAGGAGTCCTAAAACTTTTATTTTCCAAAATACCCCAAACTAGTCATTTTATGGCTATTATAGGGATAAATAATAAAAATTAAAAATAGCTGTTATCCAATTCAAAAATAAAAATAAGAAATTAATCGTTACGGTTGTGCCTGGCCCATAATGGCCTTAAACAGGCAATGCCTGTAATGAATTTAAACGGGCTGTGCTAGGTTGACCCGTTTGGGCTACTTTTTTTAAAAAAAAAGACCGCCCATTAGGCCCGTGTGCCGTTCATCATGCCCGCGGGCCTGATGGGCCATTGGGTCGTGCCTGGCACGGCCCGCCAGACTCCGATCCTAAGGTCGTGCCAGGCCAGGGTTTGGGATAAACAGGCCGTGCCAGGCATGGCCCGTTTACCAGACGGGCCATGCCTGGTATGGCTCATTTGGAGCCTGGCCTGGTGGGCCTGGGTCGGGCCGTGCCAGGCACGGCCCAGTGCCCAGTGGCCATGTCTGGCAGTCCTAATTAACCCTAAGGCACTGTCCTCTTACTTCTATCTAGGCGACGTCGATGTTTGGCCCCTCTATATTTGGAGCCTGAAATGTAGCTTGGGCCCGCTCGAAATGAAGCAGGCTTATGTCAATTTAGGTCGAGTGGAGCTTTTGCACTTAAGTTTTGAGCTTGGGCTAAGTTTTAGGTGACCCCGAGTTGATCATTTTTTGTGAGAGTAAAATTTTATTAATATATGGAGTAAGTCTTTGTGCACCGCATGTGGTGCAATAAATTTGACATGAAGTACACCGCCCAATTATCTTAAAGCACGTAGCGTACTTAACGATGGGACATACATTTAATGCTGTCCAGTTTTTTTTCCCTAATTTCAGTGATGAATATCCTTCCTTATAAATAGAGAAGAAATAGTTTTCTAATGCCTTTTATGACTTTTCATGAATATATATGATGTCTTGAACTATATATACCACTTCTTATATATTTATGACATCCTGAATAATATATATAGCTTCATAATGCCTTGTATGACTTTTTATAAATATATATGATATCTCGAACAATATATATAAATTTTTGTGAATATATATGACATCTTGAACAATATATATTACTTCCTAACGTCTTATATGACTTTCTATGAATATATATGATATCCCGAATAATATATATGACTTTCTGTAAATATATATAACATCCTAAACAATAACATATGGCTTTCTAATGCCTTATATGACTTTCTGTGAGTATATGACATCCCGAATAATATATATATCTTTCTGTGAATATATATGACATCTCGAATAATATATATGGCTTCCTAACATCTTATATGACTTTCTATGAGTATATATAACATCCCAAACAATATATATCACTTTTTGTGAATGTATATGACATCCTGAATAATATATATGACTTTCTAATACCTTATATGATTTCTTAACGCCTTATATGACATTAGAAAGTCATATATATTGTTCAGGATGCCATATATATTCACAGAAAATCATATATATTGTTCAGGATATTATATATACTTACAGAAAATCATATAAGATATTAGGTATATGTTGTTTAGAATGTCATATATATTCACAGGAAGTTATATATATTGTTCGGGATATCATATATACTAATAGGAAGTCATATAAGACATTAGAAAGCCATATATATTGTTCAGGATATCATATATATTCATAAGAAGTCATATATATTATTTGGCATGTATACTTATAGAAAGTCATATAACGCATTAGGAAGCTATATATGCTATTCAGGATGTTATATACATTCACAGAAAGTTATATATATTGTTTGAAATATCATATATACTCAAAGAAAGTCATATATACTCACAGAAAATTATATAAGGTATTAGGAAGTCATATATATTGTTCTGGATATCATAAAGATATAAGAAATCATATATATGATTCAGGACATCATATATATTTATGAAAAGCCATACAAGATATCAAGAAATAATAATATTATTATTTTTTGTTCTATAAAGAAAAATATTTTCGTCATCGAAAATTAGTAAAAGAAAAGTTGAACAGTATTAAATATCCGTCCTATCTAAATATGCTACGTTTTCTAAAATTAATGGACGGTGGTGTGCTACTATTGCACCGCCCAATAATTACTCTAATATGTGCCATTATTGGGACTTGTTTCTTTGGTTAATTCGGGAACCCTTCACAGCTCGTAACTTGGCAAGCAACAACACGCTTGAAGCATCTCTGCTTGGAAGGCTGCATCAGCGCCAGATGACGCCATGACGTTACCTACCGACAAAAGCTGAAAGCTATGATGGTATGTCAAGAGAAGAAAGTTCAAGTTGGACTGTGAAGAGTGGTGTCTTTTGATGCTAAACTATTAGGAGTAACATGACAAGATAATAAACTACATTGCATGCAAAATTACATGTAAATTAATACTTTAGACCTCCTCTGAATCTTATTCCATGTTATTGAAATGCAGGACATGTTGATAGTTCAGTCTGTAGCTTTGATTGTGTGCATGATGAAAGGCAGGCGGAGGCCGAAACTGCCTCCTCCCAACTCAAGGCTTTAAGCGGCTCATTTGCATCATATTTCTATGAAACTACGGTGATGCCTCCCACCGCTCATTAATCCGAGGAGGCATCTTAACTCAATCGAACCATGTGACATGAGATGCAGAGTAGAGTCCATGCCGAAGTCTTCATAACTTCTTGCCTTGTATCCAGGATACTGAAAAAAAAATATATATATCGACAAGAATCATCAAAGCCACTCCTGTGGCCATCAGCCCCTGACGAAGATAGAGAGCTCTGGAGCTCCCACATCACCATGCCCTGCTGCACTTGGGATCCCCCAACTAGAGTAGCTGCCCAAAGAGGTAATCCCACTCAATCCATCATGCAAATAGGCAGTAAAGGAGGACTACTAGTGGAGGCCGAGATTGCGGGACTCACTGACATTTGCACACACTTTTTGGCATCCTGCTGCTAAACCTGGACTTCAACTGGCAGGCAGGGGGCGCAGCATCTCCAGTGCCAGGGGTCCGTCAACTTCCGCTTCTTCCCATTGATCGCGAGCTTGAAAATTATCTGATGCCCGTCCATGGTCTTGACGACGGGATTAACGAGTGCGGCCCTGGCCATCTCTGCCGTCTTGTACTCTCTCTTTCTGGACTTCCCTGTATCCCGCCGCGGGAGAAGCCAGCGAGTCAGCATCCATGTCGGCGGGGACGCTGCCGACATAGATTTGCGGAAGGCAACACCGATGGCAGGCTGGACGGCGGCGGGTGTGCCAGCTGGGCGATTGACATCCGGCCGTGGAGGAAGGAAGGAGGTGACGAAATCGTATCGCTTTCTCCGCAGGTGGCCTTATCTTGGAACACGACGGCCTCCTCGACGTCACCGTTGGAGGCGTTGACAGGGCGGAGGTGGTCTCCCATTCGAGCTACGGAAGAAGAGTGTACCCTGGGTCCGGACTCCGGCAAGGCGTTAGCTACGATGTCCTGGTTGAACGGGTCTAGGATCTCACGGGCGTCCTCCGTGGTCAGCCCGTCCCGATCCGTGTAGTCGGACTTCGCTTCTTGGAGGCTGAAACACCGCTGCGCCGATCCCGTTGTAGTCGGACTCCCGCTTATTGGAGGGCGGATCCCTAGTCGGAGAACGAACGGAGAAACCCCTTCTTTCCGATGCTACTCCGCGGTAAATAATAAATATTATTATTACTATTGTTATTGGTGTGAAGCAAAGGCTTACAGAAACGAAGGATGACGTCACTCATTTGGATTAAAAAAAAATCATCCATTTATCCCAATTTATTAGAGAGAGAGAGAGGAGGGAGGGGGGGTAAAAGGAGCTGACGCCGAATATAACGGAATATACGGTATGCATATGACTGAAAACCATAAAAAATCCAACCATTCGTATAGAAATGGATAACCTAACAATCCAATAGCAAAGATAAGAAATAAAGATGTAAAACGAGATGGATTTTCCTATACATTTTTGATATAGCTTCTCTTCTTTACATTGAGTAATCTTTGTTGACAGTGTTTTATCTCCATCTCTTTATATTGATGGATTTTGTATAAAATAAAAATATAAGGATCAATTATTCTATTTAATCATAGGTTAATGTCAGCTTTTGTCTTTTGAGCTCTTTTTTGATCTCGTTTGTCGCGATATGATGTCCAGAGGCAAAAAGCTATGCTGCACTGGAATCAATATCCCTTAAAGAAAAAAAAAAGGTAAATAATGTGCACGTGACTCTATCTGGTAAAAGAACGTGTATTGTCAATAGTTAAGGTGTGAATATATCTGGTAAAAGAACGTGTATTGTCAATAGTTAAGGTGTGAATATATCAAACTCTAATATTTTGATAGTCCTTGAAACTTTAAACCTTAATAATATTCTCTTTTACCGAAATTATGTAGAGTAGAACAGGTGTTCCAAGTCAAGTGAACGACTTTCCCTTCCTCGATGTATCTTTATAGAATTTGAAAATAATAAAAGATTGTCTCTTCGACGCATATATGTGCGTGGGTCCCGCCAGCACTCCAATTCCGAAGCGCTGCCTCTTATAGATTTAGGTTTTCCTCTCTTTCCCGACTTGTTTTTACTCGAGCGTCTCTCTCCTCCTCCTTTCCATCGTGACCCCTCTCTTTCTACTTCGAGAAATTCTCAAGTTCCTGATCGCTTAGCTCTTCGCTTCAAGTCGACTAATTTTTTCGGTATTTCTCCTGGGCTTTGTTTTGATCACAACCTCGTAGGCTTGGCGCTCTTTTTTAGTGGTATATGATGCATGCCCTTTGGTTTTTTCTGCTCTTTTTGTTGTTGTTGTTGTTTTCCGAGCTACTCCACTCCTGGGTCTAGGCAACAAATTCCCTACTTTACTTTTATTTACAGTCTAATTGACGATAAAAAGTAGATTTTTTTTTAAATTTGTTCTAATGTAATTTCCTGATGCTGAATTAATAGATGTTAACATTATATGCACCCAGAAGGGGATTTCTGCTCTATTTTGCATTTGTGGTAGTGTTTCTGCGCACCCTAGCAATACAATAGGGTTTTGGACAATCGGTTGGTCGCTTAATGCGTTTTTGCTATTTTGACGACTCGAAATCATGGTAGAAATACATTTTTATATCCTTTCTGTTGAGATAGTTCGTGATTTAAATTAATGTGGTTTTAGGTATCCAGCAGTAGGCTGGATACCTTTCAGCTAAGGATCCTTGTTCATCTATGTCCGTTATGCGAATATATGTTGGACTTCAGTTTCCTTCTTTCTTTTGTTTCTCGGTTTGGAGGAGTTTGTTGCATGTTTCAACTTCTGTTTATTATCTGTCTAGTAGTAACATGCTCCCATGGGTTTTTTTGGAGTTCTGAGGTTTAAATTTCCGTGGCGTGACAAATTCTATGCTAAAAGGATGTAGCTGTGCAAGAATTTTAGCGTGAAGTGACTTTTATAATGGCCTAATACGCTGTCTTGGACCGACCCTTATTTTCAACTTCAAAATCTCTTAATGCAAATATTTTGGCAAGTCCCATTGTAAGGTATGAAAGTTCGAATATTTTTGGAATCCCAATTTAAACAGTGTAAACGATTACTCATAATTGATATCTTGGCATCAATGTTTTATGGGAAGAAAACAGTTTAGCTCTGTTTGAACCGAGAAATATCTCTGTGATTGTGTGTGTGTGCATGTGTATATGTGTTTGTGTGCACAGGATGGGGCCATGATGCAGGGGAAAGTGGCTGTCAGATGATCTGCCCATGTGTGACTGCACAGTTTTCCTTCTATTTGATCTCTCTTCTATCCATTTTCACCTTCCATGTTATAAGCCTTTCAGAAGTTTAAAATTTATTAGTGAGTCATGCTTCCCAGCTTAATCCATCTTGGATACAGAGGCATAAAAGATGTACTTAAGCTTTGTGATTTTGCCAAAGAAAGGAAGGCTGTTATATTACAAGTTACGAGTAGTTTTCTATCAACCCTATGTAATGGACACCATTCAGTTCTATTTGGGGATATCAAGTAAATTTATGGTTAGTTTGTAACGTGATCTTGGTGCTAAATACATTTGTACCATCAACTGTTAGGATAACTATCACAAAGTTTTATAGGAAATTAGGTCCAATTCTTAGCTGGGGATAAGTCCTTGCTAACAAGCTGCAGTCAAATCTTCATTAGTCCTCTTCCCATGGCTGATTTTCGATCTCAGTATGATATCATTTCGCTTGTTGTAAATGCTATGGGAGATGCATTGGGAATTACTAGCAGAACTTATAGTCGCTGTTAGGTTAATCGAAAACATGTAATCAATGGGCTTTAAAGCAAGCGACTTAAAGTTGCAAACTTATTATGACCAATAAGTTTGGATGTTATTGCCGCATCCTTGAAGGAACCCTAGCCTAATTGTTTTGGGAATGATTATGGAGTAATTTCATGCTAATCTATTTATACAATTGTTTCTTCTGCTTTCTTATCATAGAATTGGACTGATATTTTCATTCTTAGGAGTAACAAATGAATGCTTTGTCTCACCAAGAATGTTTAATTGTGTGTGCATGTGCATCTGTGTGTTTGTGTTATTTTAATGTGCAGTTGTTTTATACATTTTGTGTTTGTAAACATAATGTCGATGACCAGTGAGTAGTGAAAATTAAAATTTGGAAAAGTTTGATCAATAAAACTTCCATGACAAGAGAGGGTGATGAATTTTTGTTGATTCTTTTTCTCTTCCAGGAGCTTATCTTTGATCAGCATGGATTTTACATTTGAAAATCCAGGTGGGTTTTTCTCAAAAGAAATTCATCTTGGGCTGACAACGTATACCAGAAGGTAGAAAAAATTCGTGCCAATAAATGGTTCAGGTTGGCATCTTTTATCTTGAACAGAATAAGTAGTTTATAAATTGATTTGCCTAGTAATATGAGATCCTTATCTTCCCCCTCCTAAATAACTTATTTGTTTTTATTCTTTCTAATAAAAATAATGCATTATTTGTTGGACAGGTTCCTTGCAAATATGTTAATGTAATGGGTGAACATGTTAAAAAGTTCCTTGACGAGGTTGACGAATGGCTTGACCCTTCTAGTAATCATGCTAAAGAGACAGATTTTGATAAATCTAGTGATACTGATTCAACGACGGAGCTTTGTAAGAAATCAAGTGAAAGAGTTGATGAAAACAACTTAAATGAGTTAGCAACTTCTGCCATAGAGGAGCCTATTATTCTTCAATGGAAGATATGAACTAGTCACACCCCTGATGTAGCCCAAGATACTCTAAGCAATGAACGTGAAAAGGAACAAATTCCAGCTGAAGCTACAGATTCTAGTTGCACAGGTGTGGATGGAAATTATAGGAAACTTGCGGATGCATTCACATCTTCTGACTTCACGAGTGCTCTATCAACTGATGAAGTCCTTCCATCAGAGTCCCGTAAAAAAATATGGTTCTTGAAGAAGGTTCATGTTGTCAGGCAATAATGCATCAACTGAAATATGCAGTATGGATATTCTGATCAACAATCTACAGTGTTTGCTTATTTTGTTGTTTGCATTGCTGCTGTTGTATACCATTTTAAGATTTACCTAAATAGATGTCATTGCAGGCACCTCTACATCTAGGGGCATAGCAACTCTTGTGCATTCTCTTGGAAATGAACATCAGCAAAAACTTGGAACTAATAGATCAGAGGCTGATGTGCAATTACCAGAATCTGGTACGTGCATAACTTCCCAGTTGTTTTCTTCCTTGTACTGGCTGTTGCATTTTATCATCTGTGTACTATAAAGTATGATTTTGATTCAATAATATTTTCGTGGCTCATGCACTTTGCCACATATTAACTATAGAAAGATTTTCCGGTTCCTTGTTCATTAGTCTACCTAAATTGGCTTGATAAGTGGAATGCAGGCTTCATCCTTGTGTTGTCATTGACCGGCAGTTTTCCATTAGGAACATTATTAATGCTCCTTGTGAGTCAACCTAGGCACCACCACATCTACCATCTACTATATCCTTATGCCCAAATTTAGTTTTACAATTGGTTTCAGATTTATTGCCTAAGCATTGGTTTTTCAGTAATGTTTGTTGGACATACTTTGAGGTTATGATATAATCCACTGAGCTTCTTTAGGGATTGAATTGAGTCTCTCTGCCACTGTAAACTGGTAAAGTAGCAGAATTTAAAATCATTAGCATTACTTCTCTATTCTTGTAGTGGTTTTCCCTGAACTCCCTTGAGAGCCAATTTGGACGTGCGAGCACCTAATTGCTGAATGTAATATGCTGGCAGTCAAAAGGGGTTGGGAAATAACTTAAAATTGGCAGAAGTTTAAGGGGAGTGGAGGTGCTCAGAATCAGTAAAATTAATAGAAACCGATTGAAAGATGATTCCATATCCTTCTAAATTTGGAATAATAGGATGCTAGACTCCTCTGATCTCTGGATTTTCTCAATCATGGATTTAGCTTGAGAGTTTTTATGAGAGAGTACATAATTTAGTGGCTCGGGTTCTAAGCAGGCCTTAGTATTGAAAAGTTGTGGTTATGGTTTGATGTGATGCATCACTTGTAAAGTTACAAAGTCAGATTTAGATTCCTTTTGTCATTTTCTTCTGATATATCTTCATTTTCCTAGTTCAACAATGGTTTCCTTCTGCTGAGAAATTTTTGCTTTTTTCCTCTACCACGCCTTGCCCTTTCTGCACCATTTTAGTATTAGAACTGAAAGCTTTTGAAGATTAGAGGACATCCGTTCATAACTCAGAACCAATAATGAGGTTTTGTTTTGATGAGCAAAGGGAGATGAAAAGCTACCATCACAAATGCAAGTTGGTAAATGCAGGGTTGGCTTGAAGACTGAAAAATCTGGACTTTTGGCTAAGAAATCAGGCTGTTGGGCTGAGCTGGAAATTGGCATGAGAGCTTCAGGTTGAACAGGTTTGGGCCAGGCTCAGACTTAGGATTTTTAAATTGAAATAGGGTTCCTACCAGGACTTGTTCCAAGTACTGCCTGAAGATACAGTAAGCTCAGGCGGAATCTAGGCCTTGTATGCTTTGGCCTATTTGGGCTGAAATCAGGCTTGGGCCTGGTGGTTTTTGCCCCAGCCCAGGCTTGAGCAGACCCCAAGTCAGGTCTTACCTGATCAATTGATGCTTCCCTCCCTGAAATTCTTAGGGCCATTTGCGCTTCACTGAGCACCTCCTGTTTAAACATACCAAACGTTCTTGTTGCAGGGACGTATGACAAGTTATGTTTTGATTTTTCTTATTTTATTTTCATTTTCAAATGATTCACCCATCTGAGTTCTGATATTTACTGCTACATGCAAAATTACACACAATGAACTTCAGTTGACCACTTCCCACAAAATAAGAAAAGGGAATATCAGTTTATTGTTGCTGATTTTGCATCTGGGCAGACCCACACTTTTATCGAATTGTTGATTCTTTTTATTTTAATTCCTCAAGTACCTGATAAGTGGTTTTTTGTAAGTTCAGCTGTTTCAGAAATTTCAGACCTCTCTGCTAGGGAAAGCTTGTTCAACAGTACTGATCTGGATGACCTGAGCACAGAACTCGGAGAACTTGAAGATGTAGATCTTCAGGATAGCTGGGATGATGATGATGAAGACTATGAACTTGCTTTGGTCTCATGTCAGGAATTCAAGAATAGGTCATACAAGGTAACTTGCAATTCATGGATATCATACTTGCATATCAAACAAAAGTGGCACCAACACTGCTGTGTGTGTGTTTACCTAAATGTCTACACTTGCTTATACATGATCTGACATATATTGGCCATGATGTGCGCTGCAGCTCATGTGATTATGTTGGTGTTTTATGTTCATTGTTATGAGAAGCTGTATCTGCCACATATTAAGTCTAATTGTGTATGAGAAATGATGGCCATCCGGTTGTATGATGCAGTCTTCCAGATTTACCAGGATTTGCATTAGCTGTTTGCTATTTGATTAGCATTCATTATATACCATGATGGTGCACTTCTATACTACTATTTAAATGATAGTTTCAAAATTAAAGTGTATGTTTTAATTCTCTTTCAATTTTCATTCCAAATATACCCTTCTACTTATCCTAAAATTCTTAATTACACCAATTGCTCGCTCCCTCTCAGTGATCACATTGTGTTCTCTCTCTCGCTGCCGCCGCCCCATCTCCCTCTCTAGCTCCATTAGTTACTTCTTTCTCATTTCCCTTCCCTGAACAGACCACACTAAACCAAGAACAGGTGAACACAAAACTTCCAAACATCTTGGACCGTCCATCCTCGCTCTCTCCCATCTTTAATTCACTTAAAACATGTGCACTCCCCCACAACCCGCTTCCCTCTGTCACTCCCACCAACATATCCTCCCTCTATTTCTCCACTTCCCCCAGCTTGTGCGCAAACAATTATAAGAAAAAACAAGTGCAGTGACCATATGAACAACCAAACAAGTAACGAAAACACTTAGAAAGATAAATAAAATTCATTAGAGATCTAATTTAATAAATATTTGAAAGATTGTTATTTGATAGAAAACAAATATGAAAAATTGGAGATACCTGCTAGAAACAAATAATCATAACAAAGATATTATGAGAGTAAACAAATTAGAAAAAAATAACTAAACAGCTGCTAACGAATAAAGAAATATGCTTATTCTTATTGTTATTTTAATTTATATAATGTAAATTTTATAATATTTTTCTTGAAACGTGCATCGCACATTCTTGATTACTACTATTTCATAGATACATCACATGCTTTTTGTTATCATTATAATTCAGGTCATATAAACTTCCTTACTATATGACATTAGTTTCTACTTGTCTTGCCTTGTTCAACTATCATCATTAATCACCTGAAGATTGTTTTTCAGCTCTAAACGTACATAGCATTGTGATCATTTTATTAGGTGCATCAAATTTATGTCCATGTACATGCTCGTGTGTGTATAGTATGTATGTATTCTCATGTCAGGTTGGGTTAGGGAGCTACCTAATCCATTTGGTCTATGTATTGAAGGAACCCAATTGTAACTACAGATGTAAGTGGGGTCTGCATTTAGACCAAATCAGATGTTTCATATAGTTCGGGTTGGGTAGGGTCCTGTTGGGTTTGCATCTGGATTGGATCTTGGGATCCTTGTTCAAGTTCTTTTTTCACAGACATTTGTCCAATTAGACATTAGTGTTGAAATAAACATTGATATGCATCCATTTGATCTTTATTGGAATCATGTCTTCAGTGCGTTTCCCCTGACTACCCCTAGTGAACATTGGAAACCCTGTTGTTAGTATCTTGCTAAGACTGCATAGCCAAATCTTAGATGCTGATTTACTGGATTGGAACAAGGGTCTGCCTATCCACTTTGATCTCCTTTCTGGCGGAATCTGTTCTTTATCATCCCCTGCTGGTTCTTATGTAGAGATTGTGCTGATCAT
>KE504733.1:995660-1014792 GCA_000441515.1 Elaeis oleifera
GTGTGTGTGTGTCTAACTTGACGATCTAAGAGGTACGCTCGTGAATTATTGAACCTCATGGACGCACTAATGGTTGCTGATAGACTCCTTGTTGGTCTATTCCTGTTATAGGTAAAAGCAAAAACATTTCTTCATTAAATGATACATTTAGTTTATATACTGTTTATGCCATGGTACTTGGAGCTTATTATCCGTGCATTTTTCGATGTGTTGTTGCTTTGTTATATCTTATATGTATTTCATTGTCAGAGCAAACCATCTAGATATATGCTTCTGTTCCAAATGGAGACTTCAGGCAAAAATTTGTGGTAACTTGAAGATTTTCATCTGGCAACATTGCCAGTTATTGGTTTCTGACATGCATGATATATGAAGTGTAAGTGTAGAAATTTGTATGAATTCTTTCCGTAGGATTTCAATAGTTGCTATGTTTATTAGATATTAGCTTGTTTGGAAGGAAAAATCTGAGAGAGATTGATCTACTGAGCATCTCAAGCAAGAGCTATCTTTAATGTTTGGAAAGTTCCCTGGCAATATCTCTTGGACTGGAATTGTGCTGGTTGCATGCCAATGAATGGCAGGCTCTGGTGCCATTTTATGCCAAATATTGACATGGCATAACGTGTACATGTCAAAATGCTGATGTGGTAGGCACATGATGTTTTAATCCCTTCTATTTGTTTTTGCTTGGAAAATGAAAATTCTTATGAATGCTTGTAGTTTGTCTGGTCCATGTCAATTAGCTGCAGTTGGATACTTAAACATTCTTCAGTATGGTGTATTTATTGAAATTTTGTTGGCTACGAACAAATTAATATTATGCTAAAATGAGAAAGAAATTCTGCTTAGTTGTTGGTTCTGAATTTCAACTATCACGTATTCAATGTCAACTAAAGGTTGACCACCGGAAGTCTTGTTTTTCTTTTTAATATGATTGAGATGACAAAGCAATTTTTGGATCATCAATAGTTTCTCTTTGCAAATAGAGTTGAATTGGAAAGTTTTTAAAGATAGCAGTCATGAAAAGGCTAATTACAAAATGGTCTTATAGAAGTTGGACTAGCTGTTGGAAGATGTCAAGAAAGGAGTTTAATAATTGAAATTGTAAAAATCGAATACATAATTATTAGAGTGGCTCGTTTCTAATAATAGAGTTTATAGCATCTTATTTGTTGCAAGAATCAGGATGAGAAGGGGAAGCCTAACTTAAATTAGGGTGAAATAGGATCAGATAGAACCTGAATTAGTGGTATTTGACATGCAGTAATTTTGCCAACTCAACCAGGGCATAAGTACTACAAACAGTACTTCATAATTTGCCAACTAAACCAGGGCATAAGTACTACTAATGGTGCTTCATAATTTGAATGACTATAAAAGAACTTCTACAATATGTATAGGTCCTTTATTGGTTGACATAAATTTAAATTGAGCAAAATTTGAAGTCTATAGAGTGAAAGATATGTACAACATTTGTTTGTGGAAAAAAAAATATAAATCTCTCTGTCATAATAACAGGTAAATAAATCCATAATAGATGGTGGCATGAGAGATCTTGTATGATCTTAGTATCCAGAATTGTGACTATATTTGAAAGGGAGAATTGTGCAATGAAACTTAAACTGGGAATAAGTCTCCAAATTAATAGACTTTAAAGTTGACCAAAGAAAATTTTCGACTTTTATAAATTCCCATAAATGTTGAACAATCTTTATTCTACGAAATCTCATGGAGATTCTCGCAGATACACAAAAAAATTAGATTCTGTCCCAGGACATAACTGTGATTGATGAAAAAAAGATGTGCTTCCTCAACAAAAGAAAGAAATTAATGTATAAAACAATAAAGGGTGTTTTGCATACATACCCTCCTAATTGATATTTGCATGTACCCTTACAAAACACTTGTTTTGCATGCATATTCTATTTTTTTTCCCACACGTACCCATGCCATCTAATGCTGTTAAGAAATTAGCATTTTGAAATTGAAATGACTGGAATATCTTTAATCTCTAGACATGCAAAAAAAAAAAATAAGGATATACGTGCAAGTAGCAACTTTATGAGGATACTCATGCAATTTAATATATTTAGGAGGATATATATGCAAAAAAATTAATTTATTTTATCTATTTCAACTTGTTTTAGCACTCAAACTAGTCTAGTGCTTGCTTATCAATATTTTCTATGAAAATATTGCTAAGGAAAAGATCGATCACCGATTAGATAACAAAAAGGTTTGTTATTGGGAAGAGGGAAAGTTTGACTGGTCAGATAAGCTTCAAGCGAGACCCATTAAATTATTACCCACTTTTGAAGTAAAAAGATAATCTCATAATTTAATTAATTTTAATTTAAATAGATATGATTTTTGGCTAATGACATCAGCTAAATTGCTATGTCAAAGGTATTCATGCAAAATAATATTTTGTGAGGATGTACATGCAAATATCAATTTTAGAAGGATATTCACACAAATCCAATATTTAAGAGAGTATTCACATAAAAAATCTAAGGATTTTTTTTTTTGCATGTATGCTCTTCTAAATATATGAAATTACATGAATATTTGTAAAATTGCTATTTGCATATATACACTTATAAATGTTCTTTTTGCACATACCCATTTAGGGTATTTTGTTCATTTCAATTTAAACCGCTAATTTCTTAATGGCATAAGATGGCATAGGTATATGTGCAAAAAAAGGAAATAGAAGGCTATACGTGCAAAATAAGTATTTTTTGAGGGTATATATATATATAATATCAATTTTGAAAGAATATTTATGCAAATTCGAATATTTAGGAGGATATGTACACAAAAACCCAAAATAAATTTGGTTACCTCTCTTTAGACATTTTATCCAGTCAAGCTATCAAAAAAGGAAGGAAGTTGGTGCCCTCTTGGTTAACTAATTCATTAACAACCCTAGGTCCTTTGCTTTTCTTCCCCATAGTCCTTATCTCTTTCTCTCTATGGGGTCTAAAGCGAGGATGGGCTTTGTTCCTCTCCTAAATCACTATGTTCTTTTAGCACTCTTTGTGGCCTCGTGTGGTGTAATAGTGGAGAGTTCGAATGGGATGGAGGGAGCTTGGACCAGTGCAACTTGTTCCAAGGAGTTGGGTCTACGATGAATCATGCCCTCTCTATGACTTGGCGGGTTGTCCGTTTTTTAGTAGACCTATGTTTAACTGCCTGAAGAGTGGCTGACCTGATAAGAAGTACCTCAAGTACTGGTGGAAACTCGATGGTTGTGAGCTCCCAATATTGGTTCTTATTCCTCCGGTGCCATCTGTACTAATCTTGTAATGGAATAATTTGTTAGTGCTTATATATTACAATTGGTCACACAACGAATGCCAAGTATATGGTTGAGTGATGTTTCTTATGCTTAATGGGCAGCTTATTTTCGAGTGAAACAATCATAAATTGGATCTACTTCGGTAAAAGTGGATTGCATTGGAAATGCATTTTTCGAGCTGATTAATCAATAATTGGCCTTGCATCATGTCAAAAATTGATCAAATCTAACCTTCTTGCATCCTACTATGTCATTTGTTTAAATATGTGATAGTCATGTGACTTGGGATGGATCTTGATGTTCATTGGTGTATTGTTGTGCAGATTTGATGGCAAGGATTTCTTGCAGAGCATGAGGGGGAAGACAATAATGTGTGTGGGGAATTCAATAAGTTTGAATCAGCGGTACTTGCTTGCTACATGCGACAGTACCTAGAACTACCATTTCTTACAACAAACTGGCTGATAGTGTTAAATTTGAGGTTGGTATTCCTATCTTTTTTCAATTGAAGAGTTAATTGACTTTAGTTCTTAAGAAATTATCTTTTCCTTGGGAACAAAAGAAGTGACATGTCACCTGAGATAAATTCTCCTAATCCCAAATATGGCACCAAACTACATGTTCAGCACCACATGTCATCGGAGGATTACTGCTATGAAGAAATATCCTCCATTGAGTCATGCCAATCTCATGAATTTCACTAGTTGATCCCCTCCTATGTGGAAAAATTATTGGTTGGACCAGATCTGTTAGCTCAGCTGTGGACCAGTACAACCACAGAGCAACATGCACTGACACACCTGTATTGCTCCATTTTTCTGCTGCTTTCTTTGTTTCTTTGTGTTTAGGCATGTTGCTTTGTGGTTGGACTTGTCCATGATTGGTCCACTCTGAGATGGTGGATCTAGGCCAAACAATAACTTCTCCCTATGAGGCTGTCATGTAATATGCTAGATATGAAGGGAATTTAGTTGGTGCCAGGATTGGGCTACATATCAGTGTCGATAATCAATATGCTCCAACACCAATATCTCTCACCTTTCACTCTTTAATCAAAGGTTTTGTTGCAGGACTACAGTGTCATGTTGTCTTGCTGCTTTGCACTGTATATGGTGGACATTGTCCCTGAGAAGATAGGAAAGTCCTTAAGATGGACTCTGTGCAACAAAATGGGCAGGGCTGGCTCAGTGCAGATGTTCTCATCTTCAATTTGTTCCCTTGGTGGAACCAAAGCAATCCTTGGCTGACTGTGAGGTCTCACTGTCCTAATTCCATACGTTCCATCACTCTCAGATCTACTTCAGCAGTTTTTGACTGTAGGATTTTATGGTGCAGATGGGATTATATTCAAGGAAGGCAACGAGATACTCAAAGACATGAACCGCACCAAAGCTATGGGGAAGGCTTTGAATGGATGGGCAAGATGGGTGGACTCCAACATTGATCCAAAGTCTGAGAAGGTCTTCTACTTCGGAATTCCCCAACCACATAAAGTTTTGGCACCTTATCAATTTGGAAATTATCTATGAAGAAGCACAGCATGTTCATACTGACTTAGTTGATCTTTACTCTTTACCATAAGTTCTTGCTTGCTTTTGTCTTTTCCTTTATTGTGGTTTTATTGGCACAGTGGAGAGGATTGGGCCTAGTGAGGGAAAAATTGTGTTGGACAAACAGAACCACTAATGGCAAAACATACCCCGGAGGTCCAATTCTGCAAGAAACCATGGTACGGAGCATAGTGGGAAGTATATCGAAGCCAGTCTATTTGCTGGACATAACTTTCCTCATACAACTCAGAAAGTATGGTCACCCTGGAAAGTGCAGTGGTGGTGATTGTGCACTGGTGCTTAGCTGGAGTTCCGGACACATGGAACATATTATTGGATGCTGCCCTTCTTGAATGGAAGTGAGATTGTTTTCCTTAGAAATATATGGAAGTGGCACAAATGAGAAGATGTTCATGTAAAATGGGGGAGAAAAAGTTCAATAATTAGAATCAATTACATGGGGATTTTCCTTAGTTGTTTGCTATTTTCTTTTTTCCATAATAATTATCATAGAATGTAAAATTGAGTTCATGAGAACACCTTAATGGGGAGAAGTGTTTCTCAGTTCATGAATTGTTTTGCTCTTATTTTCTTAAGAAAAAGAAAAGATCTTCAAGAGTGGAAGAGATGGTGTTAGTGGGAAACTCGATGATTTTGAGAGGGATCATTCGTCAACAGGATCCAACTAGAAGGTCTTCTTTATCTGCTTGAATCAATGATCTTTAAGTCACGGTCATGGATTTTCAAAACTGTGCTGAAATGGAGCTGATGAGATGTTCATAAGGCTTTCTTTTTTTTCTCTCTTCTGACAAAGAGGGCACTTCACAGTCAGCGAAGAATGCATCAAGAAGCCTCCAACATTATGCGCGCAAGAAAAAAAAAGATTAAGCAAAATGAAGACCAGTGGGACAGATATCAATGTGCAAAAGTGTAGTCATGTATTAAGCAGGTTTGGTGTCACCCTCCTAATACTTTTCTCTGCCCTTTCACCCAGCATCTTCCGCTTGAGCAGTTAGGGTGGTGAAGAAGAGTGTAAAGGTGATGGTGAAAAGCTGAAGGCTATAGATGGATGGCAATTTATTCATAGCTACTTTATTGAGGAAGGCTTCCATAGGTACTCCAAATCATACTCCCACATCAAAACATTCAATTTACCATACTGTCACCCTTTCTCAGGTTTTCTCATAGCAAGGTCTGAAGTTGTTTATTTCCTTCTCCGCCACTCAATTGCTTGTATTGTCTGTGAGATGAGGGAGATGTGGTGGTTTTCTTCTCAGCAGCAGACTATGATGTCCCTTTTCTTTTCTTTTTTTGTTTTGTTTTGTTTTCCTTTATCATTTCCATTTCTAGATTTCATGTTATTTTATGATTTTAGGTTTCATTCCTATTCATATCTTCTTTTTTCCCACAATGTTTCAATTTCCAGATTTTTTGCTATTTTATGATTTTAGGTATCCTTGCCTGTTTCTTACGAAGGGACCAAAGGAAACTTTTCTCAGCTATTATGCCTTCATTCTTTTTGAGCAAATGTCAATTGTTTTAGTCTTAAATTATTATATAAAGCTCTGATGCGAAATGAACTTAAGAAGATGCCAGATTTTAGCTTCTAAGTTCCTTAAAGAATTATAGATTATAGATTATAAGTCCTAAAAAGGATATCTCTTAAGAGTGCTTATTTCCTAGAATCTTATAAATTTCTTTGTGGTTATTCTATTGTTATAGACACACGTAGTTGTGGTAGTGATCACAAAGAGAAATTTAGTTATGTACATGAAAGGATCAAGAATTCAAATGCTTATCACTGTACTATTCCTTGTAGAAAAAGGAGGAAACAACGGACTTTCACTTTGTTGGCTTTCCTTTTTCAATTTCTTTTTTTCGTGTAAATTTTCATTGATTGGTCTTGATACTATGATAATCACTTGGTATATTGCTTATTTATCTCTTACTGGTCTGCCAGCTGCTATCTGAAAGTATACAATTTTAGAGATGCTAATGTTAGATGCTTACTTGAAATGTACCTGTTTTGCTTCTTAGACTATCTAGTGAGGCGTCAAGTTTTGATGGGTTGTTTAGTCATAGAGGATGAGGCTTGGCTTGATGGCAAGGTTGCTCCATTATAATCTGGAGGTTGCGAGTAAGAAACATTGAAACAGCTTTTCTGCATTCAGGTTAAGGATGCAGACATCTGACCTTTCCCAGACCCTGCAATGGTGGGATTCTCGTGCATTAGGCTATCTTATTTTAGGTTTGTGTTCTTTTCATTCAAATTATTTTGTATCAATAGTTAGTATATTCTTTTTGCTTTATATAATCATATGTGTAGCTTTGCTAGAATTTCCTTGATACTCCAATGGATAAGGGTATCAAAGTAATATAATATAAGGAAGCAAAGTGATATCGGAACAACTGCTCTGATAGAGTGTTGAATTGCTTTAACTTGTGTTCTCTTCATTCCAACAATTTTTTCATTGGTAATTTCTCTGATTATTTTGCTTTTGCATAACTAAACATGACTAGAACTATGTTTATTTGATCCTTGGATAAATATTTATATGCAAACATGGCTGGTGGAGCAAGGAGGAAGCACGCACTTGAGCTACTGGACATGTACTAGATGAAGGTAAGGCTATAAACCTTTTCATACCCTATGTGGTGTTATTGATAGTTAAAAAAAAAAAAAAAAGAACAGCAGAAGTGCAATGATATATTTAATAGTCAAGTGTATTTTTCACCGTTCATTTTCCCAGTTTCATGCTCTATGATTTGAATTTCATATCAGCTAATCTGGTTTTTATTATTTGTTTAAAGGAGCATCAAGCTTACTTTGATTTTTTATGTCTTTTTAGGTAATAGAAAATGCAACCATGTGAGTTTACTATAAGAAAATCATGCATATGGTTATATTTTTTAATTAGTATGTGATGGTTCAAATGTCTTGCACATTAGCCCTAGAAAAGGTGATGTGAAGGAGGCAGTGTGTTCTTTGAACTTTGCAATAGACTGCAATTTTCAGAGGCAACCTACATACTACCTTTTCAAATGTTTCCTCCATAATTTTTTTATTGTAAGCTTAGTCATGAAAGATATGCTTTTCTAATAGATTTTTAAAGAATAAAGAACTAAAAGGAAACTTAATTTGACGACCTTTTCAAACCAAATTTAATGTCCTTTTCAAACCAAATTGAATGTCAAGGACAACTTCAGGACTTGATACAAAGAGAGGTGCGCTATCCTCCACCTTCGAGAGAGGAAATTGCAAATACATGTGAGGTTGAAAAAATTCATGATATAGTCACTGTTTCTGCTATTTTGCTTTCTGTTCCAAGCAGAATGTAGATGATTTTAAGTATCGAAATTCATGCCCTATCTCTAAAGTTAATTTACTTTGATCTTTAGGTCATTGCTTGCTACAAACTATATTTCAACTTTGTTTATTAGCTGACTTGTTGGTAGGTAGCCTGACCTAGCCATATATCATCAAGTCAGATGGGACCTGGTTACTTGGTTTAGCCTGTTCTGTTCTTTTTTATATTATTTCTTTTTCTCCCTAATCAAGAGTAGGGTGTGGGAATTGTCGTTTTCCTCTTGTACTTTCTTCTCCACCACCTATTGCTCATCTCATAAGGTCTGGATATGAGATAATTGTTTTACTCTTGACCATCTACTGTTTCACAGATAAAAGTGTGGAGGGATGAAAAGGGTGATCTTTCTTCTCCATGTTGTTGTTACAAAGGAGCAACAAGGCTCTGCTCTGTCCTTGTAAATTTTGTTACATCATGTTTACTTTTGCTCTTCGTTTTGATGGTTGAAATCTCCTGAAATTAGAATATTGTCTAATAATTCTGGAAAGAATATTGGTCAACTATAGCATTCACCCATGACTAAAGATACCCCCCCCCCCCCCCCCCTTTTTTTTGTCCAACCTGACGATCTCAGAAGTATGCTTGTTAGTTATTGAACCTCATTGAAGCACTAATGGTTGCTGATAGACTCCTTGTTTGTCCATTCCTGGTATAGGTAGAAGCAAAAACACTTTTCATTAAATGATACGTTTGGTTTATATACTGTTTTATGCCACAGGACTTGAAGCTCATTATCCGTGCTTTATTTTTCAATTTATTGTTGCTTTGTTACCTCTTATGTGTATTTTATTGTCAAAGCAAATCGTCTAGATATATACTTATGTTCCAAATGGAGACTTCAGGTAAAAATTGCAGGTAACTTGAAGATTTTCATCTAGCAATATAGTCATTGATTTCGGACATGCATGATAAATGAGATGTAAATATAGAAATTTGTATGAATTCTTGGTGTAGGGTTTCAATACTTGCCATGTCTGTTAGAAATAAGCTTGTTTGAAAGGAAAAATCTGAGAGAGATTGATCTACTGAGGATCTCAAGCGAGAGTTATGTTCTGAAAGCTCCCAGGCAATATCTTTCATAGTGGAATCTTGCCGGTCGCATGCCAGTGATTGGTAGGCTGCAGCGAACCATTTTATGCCAAATATTGATGTGGCATAACATGCGCATGTCAAAATGCCAACTTGGTAGGCATATGATGTTTTAATACCTTATATTTGTTCTGCTTCAAAAATGAAAATTTTATGAATGCTTGTAGTTTATCGAGTCAATGTCAATTTGCTGCAGTTGGATACTCAAACATTCTTCAGTAAAATTCGGATACTCTAATCCGGATGATATTACTCGGATTTTACTTCTCATTTCATCATTAGGTGGTCTGCTGAATCTAATTTAGATATCATTGATCACCCTTTGATCTCTTCTACTGTCTCGACCACCCAGAATGCTTCCTTGATAGCTTCTCCTTCAGATGATGAAATTGAATATGCTCTATTTTTATGCATGTTGATAAAGCTTTTGGTCCTGGTAGTTTCCTCCCTTCTTTCAGCATTATTGGTCGATTGTTAAGGTTGATGTCATTAAAGCGGTCCATCACTTTTTTACTACTTTTCTTATGCCCGATGATTGGAAGCAAACTTATATTGTTCTAGTGCCTAAGAAGCTAAATCCATCTTCACCAAATGATTTTCAGCCTATTAGCCTATACAATATGATCTATAAATTGGTTGCTAAAGTTCTTGTACATATGCTTTAACAAGTTTTACCTACTTTAATTTCAGACGAACAGGGAGCTTTTATTCATGGTCGTCAAATTTCTTCTCATATCTTGTTAGCTTAGGAGCTCATTCATTCTTTATTGCCGGCTTCAAGGTCTAAAGCCTTATGCTTCTCAAGTTAGATATGGAAAGGTTTATGATCGTGTGAGTTGGTTTTTTCTCTCTCACATTTTCTCTCATTATGGGTTTCATCATTTGTTTGTGAGGTAGACGCAGGCTTTTTTTTGCATCCTCAATTTTCCTTGTTAATTAATGGTTCGCCTACTACTTGGTTCCTGATTTCATGTGGGCTTCGACAAGGTTGTCTGTTGTCCCCCCTGAATTTTTTTTCTACCATTTTGCATACCGCCATCCAGCATCTATCAAGGATATCGGTTACGTCATGGGCCGATTATTTCTCACATCTTTTATGCTGATGATTGCTTTATTATGGGACGTGCAACAGTAAAGAGGCTGCTTCACTTGCTTCTTTTGGGATGTTTATTGTCATTTCTCTGGCTAGGTTGTGAATCGTTCAAAATCCCATATCATGTTGAGCCCGTCTACACCACATAGAATTAAATCTCAAATTTGTAGTTTGCTTAATATCACTTGTCAAAACTTATCCTGGCAATATTTAGGAACTCTGATATCCAATGGCCCATTAACAAGAATGGATATACAACCTTTATTCTCTAAGGTGTCTAGTCCTTTGGATCTATGAAAATGGAGAAAACTTTCCTTTGCAGCTAGAGTTATGCTTCTTCAATCGGTGCTCACTACGATTTCTTTATATATGTTATCAGCTGTGCATATTCCTTGTTATATTCTAGATCAGCTTGAACAAGAATTTGGAGCATTCCTTTGGGGTCATAAGATTGAGCAACGAGGCTTTTCATCGAGTGGCTTGGGAGCAGATTTGTATGCCTAAAGATTTGGGTGGTTTAGGATTTAGGTATTACATCCTTGCATCTTTGCCGCTCTCAATGCTTATCTAAACTTGCTGCGCATTTAATTCTGCATCTCAATATCTTATGGGCTCAAGTGATTACAACGAAGTATCATTTCACAGGGCCTTGGGTCCATTATTCTAAACCTTGCAATTTTCGGTCATCTGGCTAAAATTTGTGCCACTGCATATTATGTTCACTATAAGTTTCAATAGCTAATTGGGAATGGGGAGCAGGTAAATCTTTATTCTGATCCTTGGTTGACTACTTGCCCCTTGATCAACATGCCTACTTACCTTAATATTGAAAGCTAATCAATGGAATTAAAGGTGTCTGATGTTATTACTTCTATGAGACAATGGGATATACAAAATTGACTATTCTCTTTTCTGCGGATATATTGCATCAGATTCTCTCTTCCTATTCCTAAGGTCAGTGGGCTGATCAATTAGTTTGGGGTAATACGAAATTACCTGATATTTCGCTGCATGATATGACTGATATCTCATCTCAGATGTACATTCAGACTGCTATTCCAATGGTCCCTTTTGCTGGATTTGGAAGCAAAATGTTCCTCCTAGAGTGAAAACTTTTTGGTGGTTCTTTGCTAGGGAAGACTGCCAACTAAAGCATATCTTTATCGTTGTGGCATCCTTACTGCTTCTCAACAATATTGTGACTTGTGTTCACAGGTTACTGAAGACCTTAATCATGTGATTTTGAGTTGTCCAATCGCATCTAGTACTTGGCAATATGTCTCTCAGCTCACTCATATGCCCTTTCCTACCTGTTCTGTACAACATTTGCTACACCATATGTCTAATCCCTCTCTTCATGATCTGCATAGATGTTTTTCGCTATTGTTGCTTGGGGTCTGTGGAATACCTGTAATGAAAGATTATTTAACCACATCCCTACAAATACTAAGCAGCTAGCTAGGTATGCTCTAACCATGCCTGCCTTGATATTTCTGATAGGCACTAGGGTAATCGTAATAACATTCGGTCTAATCCTATATCTCCTCATATAGTTTCGTGGTTGCCCCCACCCTTGGGTACTATCAAGGTTAACTTTGATGCTTCGGTTATTTCTAATAAAGCAGTTGTAGGTTATATTATTAGAGATCATAATGCAAAGTTGCTCCATGTGGGAGGTAAGTTTTTGTCTCATATGTCAGTTCCATTTGCTGAATTAATAGTTGTCTGGTTAGGACTTAAAAGAGGCCATATTTTCACTGAATGCTGCTACTCACATAATCCTCGAAGGTGATTTTACTATTGTGGTCTCGTGGATAATAATTCTTATGTGCATAGGTACCCTCATTTTCCTCTTCTACAAGATATTACTAAATGAGAATCTTCATGCACTTCTTTTAAAGTTGGTTATACCCTTAGGCAAGGTAATCAGGTTGCTGACTATTTGGCCAATAAAGCTTTGCAGGGTGATTTCACATGGACGTTTACAGATGTTATTGATATATCTTGTTTATATCTTCTTCATGCAGATGGATATATGGTATAGTTTGTTCGTTACTAACCTTTTTGTGCAGATTATGATTGACATTTGGCTGCAATGTATCAGATTACATGGATGGCATAGCACTGTTCAGCATGAGACTCGATCTTCCTTCATGTCTTCCACTCTCTTT
Source organism: Elaeis oleifera (assembly GCA_000441515.1). Classification (NCBI taxonomy): domain Eukaryota; kingdom Viridiplantae; phylum Streptophyta; class Magnoliopsida; order Arecales; family Arecaceae; genus Elaeis; species Elaeis oleifera. The sequence goes on from KE504733.1 coordinate 1,008,230, forward strand.
TAACTACTCATTAATTCTTCCTTTCCATCTTCCTTACTTCCCTTGGCCGATACCTGTTATCATCTATCTCTTCTATGACTCCCCTTGGCCATATCTCTACTCTACTTGTATACAAGATCACCCACATCAAGCTGCCTCTCGTGCTATGGGTGAGGGGTCTGGGAAGTTTAAATATCTGTTTGTATACAATATGATCCATATCAAGCTGCCTCTGGTGCTATGGGTGAGGGGTTTGGGATGCTTAAAAAATCTGTTTTGAATATGGCTCACTGGAGTGTATTGAGGCGTTACTGTTACATGGTGGGTAATATTCTAGGGAGTATGGGAATGACTAGGCACAATTGTTTACATCCTTCCTCTTCTGCTCCAAAGTTGGATGATATAAGAGAATACAAAGTTTATTGTCTTAGCTCAAAAGTTGCTTTTGTAACGACTGTTGGGATTCTGCAACACCAATGTGCTTACCGCATAGCTTTGCAACAAGTGCTGCTTATGAGGCTGCTTCTAAATATGTTCAAGGAGGAAGATGATGGCAAAGGACTTCTCATTGAAGGACCCCTGTTCTTGGCTTCTGCACTTCTTCAAATGTACTGCAACATGATAGGCAGAAGATGCCGAATTATTGGCCTATGGCCTATGCTAGCAGTCGCTTTTGGGATGCTCATTACTTTTCTTCGACCTTTCGTTACTTCACCAATACTTTGTCTGAATTATTGTACTTCTGATACTGCCATTATGTGGGGCATTCGAGATCACACACATGAGGATGTGCTGATATATATACTATTTGAAAGAAAAGAATGGTCAATTTTTGGAATAATAAAACTTGCAGTCAGAAAAATAGAAAAGAAAAAAAGAAAGAAATAGGGAAAAAGGAAAGAAAAAAATACTTTTATACAAAAAGAAAGAATATACAAAGAAAAAGAATATATAAAGAAAAAAAGAAAAAAAAGGAAGTAAAGGAAGAAAGAATATATAAAGAAAAAAAAAGCGAGGAGGAGGTTCAGGAGAAGAGAATACTCTTATGTCTCATCTTTATGTTCTGTTTCATTTTGCAGGTTCTTTGTCCATCCTTTATGATCAGGATGTTTGCTATCTATTTCTTAAGCATCTATCATTCGTGTAGTGGCACCTTGCTTTTCCGCCATGTATGGGCTTTGCCATTTATTCGTAAAGGGATGTCTCTATATGCATATTTCCCATGTATACTGATGGCAGCATATGTAACATCTTACGATGCTGTGGTACAAATTTTGCTTGTGATAGACTTGTTCTGTTTTTGTTTATGGTCACTTCTTCTCTATTCCGATCTTCAGTGCTTTTGATGTCACATGTTCATATGAACCAACTTTTTCATCATTATTATGAAGGTCTACAAGTTCATTTTGGGAATTCAGACATTGGATTTTTTCTAAGCAATTCAGTTTTCAATATCTACAAATGACTGTATTCATTGGGATTTCTAGTCAATGTACTATTATGTAGGTCATCATAACAAGTTTCTTTGGATGCTGCATCTCATGTGAGCATAATTTCTTTATTGGTGCTCAAATATTGCAGCAACTACGAGGATTATCTCTACTATAGCTACAACATAGATTTTTGGCTTCATCCCCCCTTTTCATACAAGTAGGCATGAGCACCGTAGGGTTCTGGTTACTTTTTGCTACTTCTGGATTGTGGACCTTGCATTCTACTAATCACAGTGAGACATTTTTTACTCTCAGGATACTCACAGTTATTAGTTGCTTTTGTGGTGTGGAGAATGTATAGCATCATGTGTACTTTCTCTATTTGTATAGTCTTTTGTTGCAGTCTTTGTTCCTATGTGAAAATGGTTCAACAGTTGTTTTGCTATCTTCTCTTCCTTTACAATTGAGCTTTTTTTTTTTTATATAGATGGGCAATGAATCAGGCCGCCAATGGCCCAATCCGGTACGAGACGGGCTATGTCAGGCACGGACCATCGGCTATAGTATCATGCCTGGCACGGCTTATAAGAGAGGGGTCGGGCTGGGTTGAGATTTTTTGGCTTGCGGTCCAGACCCGACGTGGCCCATAAGGGCTTGGGCCAACACGATCCATGAGTCAGGCATCTTGAAATGAGCTGTGTTATTGTACGGCTTGTTTAGAATTTTTAATTTTTTTAAAAATATGCATGGATAAATTAAAAGAGGTTGGAGACTAAGGTTTAAATAAAGTCATTTGTTAGGTGGAGGGTTTGGCATGGATTTTGTCAATTTATTAATAAATATCAAAATGATATAGGACGGAAGGGAGGCTAGGCCTGATCTTCAGAGTTTAATAAAGTGGGAGAGAAGAAATAAAATTATTGAGGTGATTAATTTCAATAATTAAAAATTAATATAATTAATAAAAATAGATCAAATCATATCAATTTGTCTTTGTTCTCACCGAACTCTTTCAAGATCCTTTTTCTGCTCCTTGCTTTTCTATGCTAGCTTGATAAAATGTTATTAATTGTTGGTTTCATTTGTGTTGTCGTCATCAGAGGATGTAGTAGAATGTTCATTTTTTTTTGAAGATTCGTCTCCACATCCAATTAATTTTTGAAGCAAAATAGTGTTTCCATCATTTCATCAATCATCTGATTTTTTTTATCAAGAATACATCGATCTACACTAAAAGTGGATTTCGATGTGACTGTGGACATCGGTACAGTTAAAATATCGCATGCAATGGCAGGATATTGATTTTTAACTCTTTTTCACCAAGCTAACACATCTAGATTATCTATTTGATTTTTATTATATGCAGAATGAAGATCATTTTGTTAATAAATTTTAGTTCATTATTTAAAATAGATGAAAAAGATGCAGATAAATTTGAAGCATGTGTTTGTCTCCTATGTGCAATAAATTAAAACAGATGATGAATGAAAACTACTAGAAGAAGCGATAGAGCTTTGTGCTGGTAATTTAGATTCACGAATTTTTTCATCATATAATACATAAATATGATAAAGAAGTTTTGTTACCTCAGCTTTCGCGGATTCAGGATGTTTCACAATATACATCAAGTAAAATTAGTACATTACTCAATTTAATTCATGGATCAAATACAGTAGCTAAATTATGCATAGAACATATCTTGTTCTAATTTTCATTTTATTTAGATTTTATTATTTAATAATAGGTATTAAACATCATCAAATCTATATTCTATAAATTTTCTGCTAATATCAAATGTTTGGTGTAAAATCGAACATAAAGTTGGATAATAAATATCAGAAAGAACATGAGTAGCATTATAAAAGTAATCAAAATTTTTTTCAAAATTTTACCTTTTAGTCCAATTAGTTTTGATCAATATAAAATTTAATCTACAGTCATTAATATATGCACTTAATAAGTATCTATATGGATATGCATCATATATCATAGTATATGTTAAATTTCAATGAATCATTACATCAAGTTTAAATTTTTAAAATATTTATTATGATCTATACACAGTTGCTTAAATTTTTGAAGTCTTGTTCTTGAAGCATGAATAAAAGAAACTGTGTTTTTAATTTTTGAAATTATATCTTGGACCATGAACATATTAGTTTGTACAGAATGATTTAAGATATGATATGCACATCTAATATGTAACAATTGACCATTTAAAATAGGATGCAATGAGTCCTTTAATAATATAACAGCAGAATTATTATTAGATACATTGTCAAAAATAATAGATATGATTTTATCATTAATTTCAAATGAACATACCGTTTGGTAAATAATATTTAAAATTTATTGTCTATAATATAAAAAATTAAAGCACAAAAAAGCAAGAATACGTTTATTTAAATTTTAGTTATTATTAATATAATGAGCAGTAATAAAAATAAAATAATTATTATCTATCGATGTTGATCAAATATCAGAAGTTAATGAAATTTTTGAATTTAAGGTAGAGAAATTTTAATTAAATTTTATTTCTTTGCTAAAAAATTATCATAACTACCTTTCTAAACGTACGACTATTAGTTCTTTTGTAAGCAAGCTGTAGGGTTAATTAAATATATTTTTAAATTAAAGATTCGTATAACCTAAAAGGCAGTTCATCCCTAACTATTCATTTAACTAGTACTTTTCTTTGATTTTCATGATTATATGTAAAATTACCTACTAGAGATCCTCCTTATACATTGAGGGTACTTTGAAGACGAGAGTCATTCATCCTATGACTCTCTTGATGTCTCCTCAAATGATCAGTTCCCCCCGCTACTGGCAGAACTATAAAATTTAGTATATTTTTTACATTTTACTTTCAAGCTCCGTTAATAAGAACTCTTTTAAAATCCTCTCAAATTACACTAGTCCTCTTACGGGAAGAGGTTTAACTTTGAGTAGTTTCAGAAGGAGTAGGAGCAACGGGATTAGTTTCTTCTTCTTGAAAACAAGAGAACGTCAAAATGGCTCTCATCATAAGATGTCATTTCTAAATTTATGAATCAAAAAATAAAATAAACTAGAGGTGGAGGAATTGAGTAGAGGTAAAGGAATTGAGCAGAGGCAGCATCGAGATTTGTGAGCTTCCTCTTGTGCTCCTCGATAGGAACCTCTTCTTGTGTAGTACTTGAACACTTGCTAAATACAAATTAAAATTAAATTGTTAGAACACTTACAATATTGTTAGAAGAAAAAATAGTAGTAGCAAGGAAGGGAGAAGAGTAGATTCGATGTGGTGAGAATGGGAGAGGAGAGGGCTATTTATAGAAATTCATAAATTTTTTTCTAAAATATCTCTCAAAACAGCTGTTTTATGGTTGTTGGGAGAGGTAAAAAAGTAAAAAATCAAAAATAACTATTTTTGACCTTTTTTTGACCGTTATGGGCTGAAATGGACCTGGGTCGGGCCGTGCCAGGCCCGATCCGTATCAGCCTCAAATAGGCCATGCTTGGCACGGCCCGTAATGGGCACAAACGGGCCATGTCGTGGCCCGTAACGGGCATCGGCATGGCTCGTTTGCAATTTTTTTTTAAAAAAAGGTCGGCGGGCCAATGGACTGTGTCAGGCATGGCCTGCTACCCACCGAACTTAGGGTCGTGCTGGGCTGAGGCCTGGTGCTAATCATGCCATGCCTGGTACGGCCCGTTTAGCCTTTGGCCCGATGGGCTTGGGCCGAGCCGTGCCAGGCATGGCCCAGTGCCCTTGTTGGCCTTACTTTGTGGTGATTATAGTTTGTATGTAAGGCTCAATTTATACATCTTCTGTTTCATTTGGATTTGTGAATAAGATGCTGTCTTCTACCAAAAAAAAAACATGCTTCAGTATGATGTATGTTATTTGATTTTTTTCTTGGCTATGAACAAATTAATATTATACTAAAATTAGAAAGAAATTCTGCTTAGTCGTTGATTCAGGAATTCAATTATTACGTATTCAATGTCAAATAAAAATTGATGTTGGTACAGCTAATCGATCTCTGATCATGTGGCAACATCATAAAGGATTAGCATGTTTTCGATCTGATGATGAAGTGTCACATTGACCAAACCAACTTCAGGGTGAACCGACTTAAGATGTCTATCGATCTGGTATTGTGGTTAATTGATTCACCTACTACCTTGTTCTCAGGGATATCAATCTTGTGCCGATCTCTTTCAAGATTAGATATGCTCAAAGTCAATTACTCTCCAGCTATATTGCAGCTATTCTTCATATGGGTAAATAATAACTCACGATTTTTCTATAGCTGGTCATTTTGTTATAACAAACTAACAGTCTAATAAATAAGATAATTTGAATCAGATGGTTACTAATGGTCTAATAAATTTCTCTATATAAAGAGGTAAAGGAGATCCTCAAAAGATAAGCAATAACTCACAAAGCTATCTCTTTCTATTTCCTCACCACTGAAGAGAATCTGAGTTCTCTTCATTCCATTCTACTCTCTCTTTGCTTTCTATTTTTTCATTTTTCATTATCTTATCTCAGGTTCCGACTGACTTAAGTATTGGAGAGTCCTAAACTGGAGGGTCTTTTATTGGTTTTAGGACTTCTTTTGCAGGGTCGCCGGTAGGCTTCATCAACTTGACCTTTCACAAAACTCCAGCTCAATTTTTGACCGATCTCATTTTCTTTTCTTCGGAGCCTCGCAGTAACAGTTGACAATTGAAAGTCTTTATTCTTTTAAATATGAGCGAGTCAATAAATAAATTTATGGATCGTTGATGGTCGCACTTTGCAAACAGATTAAAGTTTTTAAGATAGCACTCATTAAAAGGCTAATTACAAAATGGTCTTATAAAAGGTGGACTGGCTGTTGGAAGATGTCAAAAAAGGAATTTGATAATTAAGATTGTAAAAATCAAATACATAATTAGATGAGTGATTTATTTTGAATATTGGAATTTACAGCATCTTATTTGCAAGAATTAGGTTGTGAGGGTGAAAGTGTAACTTAAATTGGGGTGAAGTTGTTGCGTTTAGGAAGTGGGGGAGGTTGACCCGATCAAACCGAGCCTTTCCCAGTTGTTCTGCCCACGCACAATAAAACGAAAACCTCCCCTTTCTCTTGTGTGCACGTCTTCAAAACCCGTCGGCCC
>KE504733.1:1039029-1050626 GCA_000441515.1 Elaeis oleifera
TCATATATCTTGAGATCCAAATTAACCCAAAATCTCCACGGATCGGGTCGAATCGGATCGGGTCCAAATTCAGAAAATCCAGATCCGACCCGGAAAGATGAACGGGTCCAATTTTGAACCCGACCCGGCTCCATGGGTCTTTAAATGGATTCGGATCAGGTCTAACCGGATCGGGTCGGTCGGATCACGGATCAACCCGATCCGTTGCAGCCTTAACTGTGGGCTAATTGGGGGCCGAACGAGCCACTGGTGGTTGGAGGGGGTGCGGAGACACCGCAGGTGGTGCGGAGGATGGGCATGGAGGCACCACGAGCAGAGGAAGGCCTAGGAGCCACAGAAAAGAAGGGAGAAAACAAAAAATAATAATAATAATAAAATATTATTTTTAAAAATAAATAAATATATAAAATGAAAATGTATAATATTTTAAGTATATTTTATAGTAAATATTACGGAGCAGCGCTGCAGCAAAACTCTTGTTCTAAAGCTAACGGTTTCTTTTTTCATGGGAAATTGAGAAAAAGAACAAGAACAAACGATAACTATTGAATGCAATAATTGTCTAAAAAGTTCGACGCAGATAGGTTAAATGAAGAAAACGTATATGAGTTTTATGAACGCCTCCTGACTTCACCGGGAAAAAAAAAAAGTCGATATGTAACCATCTTGCACGTTAAACTGGACGATTACATTCAGGAACTTACCTTCTATCGTCAAACTCAGGTCATGCCAAGAATGAGAAAGCAACGGGAGACAGACGTCTACAAGACCAGCTGGCGGATGGATGGCTTTAAAGCCCCAAGCCCCATCCCCATCCCTTTTGGTCCGAAATCACTTTCTTCCTTCGTTTCTTCCCTCTCCGATCTCTCCTCTTGGTCCCTCTCTCCATATATGTGATCCAAAGCGCATTTGCGCTTTGATCCTCTCCTACTCCGCTACGTTCTTTGGCCCTCGCGGCCACTTCGTGGGGCGTGAGGCTGGGCAGATTGAGCCCACCCGCGCGTGATCTGTTCGATGGGGCTGGGTCTACAACGAGTCCTACCCTCTCTACGACTCGGCGGGTTGCTCCTTTATTCGCCGCGAGTTCGATTGCCTCAGGTATGGCCGCCCCAATAAGATGTTCCTAAAGTACAGGTGGAACCCCAATGGCTACGACCTGAACAAGCCCAAGGTGAGTCTGTAATCCTCTCTCGTTCTATTACGGAAGTATTCCATGTTTTAAGAGGGGCTAATTACTGATATGGAGAATGGTGTTTTAGATTTGATGGTAGAGACTTATTGAGAGGTGGAGAGGGAAGAAGATCATGTTCGTGAGTGACCTCGTTAAGCTTGAATCAGTTCGACTCGCTCCTGTGCCTTCTTCACGCGGCGGTGCCCGATGGCAGGGTGAGCTCTATCGGCACGTAGACGCTCACTACCGTCGGATTTGAGGTTGGTATTTCTGCCTCTCCTTTTAGTCTAAGATTCAAGGGACTTTATTTGGTGGTAAATGTTACTGGAGGCCCCACGCGTTCCGGGATTAATCATCAGGTTTATTGTGGGATGGTAACGCTAGCTGGACCCGAACACTCGACCGGTTCTAGCAAAAGAATCCATCCATGTTCGGGCCGCGTCAAGCACTACTCTAGCTAATAGGTTGACTGCTGTATGCAATCAATTATCGCGTGAGACCTTGATGAAGAATGCGGCCAAGCTACGGACAACGAGCTATATCATTTGTGAGGAAATATGCTTCGTTGTTTTTGTCTCTTCTTTGTGTCGCTATTTGTTTCTGAGACGAGACTGCTTAGCTTGCGTCTATGGTGGGGCCATCCGCGTAATTAGCCAGCTGGTTTTTTTTTCCTTCAAAGTCCGATCGTGTGTCGGTGTCGGGTTGGTTGGCTCTATTCTTCGCACCAGTCGCTTTTTTTCTCTTTTCCTTGTCTTTTGCTCCCTTCAATTTTTTGTTGTGTCTTTCTTTTTCCTTTTTTTTTTTTTTTAATTTCATGTTTTGCATTTATCAATGCGTGATAATTAAGCTGCCTTCTATCTTTTGAAAACAAATCTTTTAAAAAAATACATTGTCAATCAAACAAAACTAAAATGCATCTTACACGCCAACACATGCCGAATCTTTCATTTTTGGATAGAGATTTTTGAGCCACTCTTATAAGTTTAGTTCCCTAAATGCTTCATCCTAGTGATTTTTCAATGGACATTAAGTCACCATGTTTGCTTTCATAACAAATAGTAGTTATAAGTTTGAGAATGCAATACACCGAAATCTTAATTTAACAGTTTTAGCCTATATTATTAAGTTTTGAAAATGCGATATACTATAGAATCCTATTTTGATTGTTCTGGCCTGTAACAATAATTGGAACTAAACTACAAAGTGTTCCATAAATAATTCATGTTCTTAATTATCTATAGCTTCGTGAAAATTTTGCCTTCTAAATTCGTAATTTGCATATACAAGATGAAGAACCTCATGAATATGGAGGTTTGCTTTTCAGTTGAAAAAGCTCTACCATATACGTTGATGCATTGCTATATGTTTGGTGAACAATTTTGTAAGGCAAATCTCATAAACAATTAATCTATCAAATGCTTTTCGTAGCCACGAGATTAGCTAAGCCTATAAGAGATTTCTAGAGTGTTATTTATTTTTAAACAATTAATATAATATTCATAGAAAATTTATGACATATCAATTATCCCATGGAACTTGTCCCATATTCTGCGCGCATGTGATGAAACAGTGTAACTACAAGGATCACATGTTGCTAGTGGACAACAGCCTCCTCCCGTCTGAAAGGATAAATATATTTATATTTCGAAAGGAAATCACCTTCGCATGGGATTAACGCAAGTCATTGGGTGGCAATGCAAAACTTATTTGTCCTAGTTACCAAACTTTGGAAGCGGAACTAAATGTATTTATTGACAAGTTATGTAGCATAAAACTTTTTTATCCATTCTAATTCATTAACAAGCCCAAGTGCCGTCTTTCCTCCATGTAGTCCTTCTCCCTTTCTCTCTATGGGGTCGAAAGCGAGGATGGGCTTTGGTTCTCTCTTTTCCACTACGTTCTTTTAGCACTCTTTGTGGCTTCCTCGTATGGCGAGACAGCGGGGAGTTCGAGCGGGGAAGGAGCTTGGCCCAGTGCAACCTGTTTCAAGGGAGCTGGGTCTACGACGAGTCATACCCTCTCTACGACTCGGCGAGTTGTCCGTTTATCAGTAAATGGGGTTTGACTGCCTGAAGAGTGGCCGGCCTGATAAGAACTACCTCAAGTACAGGTGGAAGCCCGATGGTTGCGAGCTCCCAAGGTTGGTTCTTATTCTTATGTTGCTATCTCTATTAGTCTTTTATGAAATAATTTGCTCGTGCCTATGTGTTATAATTGGTGACGCACCGTATATAAAACGTAAGTCAAGCGTAAACTAAGTTGGATCTACTCCGGTAAAGGTGGATTGTATTCGAAGTCCATTTTCGAGCCGATTTAAGCAATAGATTGGCCTTGTGTCATGTCAAAATTGATCGAATCTAATGTTCTTGCATCCTGTTATGCCATTTGTTTAATATGTGATTATCGTGTGACTTGTGATCGATGGATCTCGATGTTCATTGATGAATCGTTGTGCAGATTTGATGGCAAGGATTTCTTGCAGAGAATGAGGGGAAAGACAATAATGTTTGTGGGGGATTCAATAAGTTTGAATCAGCGGGACTCGCTTGCTTGCTTGCTGCATGCAGCAGTACCTGATATTGTTGTTTCGTCCGATGATGTTAAATTTGAGGTTGGTTTCCTTTTTTTTTCTTTAAATTTTATTTTAACAGTTAATTGACTTTAATTTTTAAGAAATTATCTTTTCCTTGGGAAAGAAACCAAGGGATATGTTATCTGAGATCAATCTCCTAGTCCCAAATATGCTACCTAACTAAATGCTCAAGACTACATGCGATGGAAGGATTAGTGCTGTATGCAGAAATATCCTCCATTGAATCATGCCCACCTCATAAACTGCACTAGACAATCCCCTCCTGAGTGAGAAAATTTTTTTGTTAGACCAAATCCATTAGCTTAGCAGTGGATCAGTGGATCAGTCCAATCACAAAGCAATACATTCAAACACATATGTATTACTCTATTTCCTTTGTGATTGGACTGGTCCATCTTTGAGCTAGTGGATTTGGTCCAACCAATAACTTCTCCCAATAAGAATGTTGCATAACATGCCAAATATGAATGAAATCTAGCTGGTGCTATAATCCAGCTATGTAGCATTACGGATAACAATATGCCCCAACACCAATATCTCTCACCTTTCACTCTCTAATCAGAGGTTTTGTTGCAGGACTATAACGTCACATTGTCTCGCAGCCTCGCACAGTATCTGGTGGACATTGTCGCTGAGGAGATAGGGAATGTTCTCAAGTTGGACTCTGTGCAACAAAATGGGCAGGGCTGGCTCCGTGCAGATGTTCTCATCTTCAACTCATTCCTTTGGTGGAACCGTAGCAATCCCGGCAGACCGTGAGATCTTACTGTTCTAATTCCATACGTTCCATCACCCTTAGATTTACTTCAGCAATTTTTGACCGTAGGATTTTATGGTGTAGATGGGATTATATTCAGGATGGCAACCAAATACTTAAAGACATGAACCGTACGGAAGCAATGGCGAAGGCTTTGAACACATGGGCTAGATGGGTCGACTCCAACATCGATCCAAATACTAAGAAGGTCTTCTACTTCGGAATTCCCCCAACCCACATGCAGTAAGTTATGCATGGCACCATATCAATTCGGAAGTCATCTACAAAGAAGGCACAGCATAGTGCATACTGAATTAATTGATCCTAAGCTCCTTTACCATTTTCTACCAAAAAACATATATATATATGAAGAAACTCTTTCACCATGAGTTCTTGCTTGCTTTCGTATTTGGTTTTGATTGGCACAGTGGAGCGGATTGGGGTGAGCCAGGGAAAAGTTGTGTTGGAGAGACAGAACCACTGATGGCAAAAACGTACCCCGGAGGTCCAATTCCGCAAGAAAGCATAGTACGGGGCGTGTTGGGAAGTATGTCGAAGCCAGTCTATTTGTTGGACATAACTTTCCTCACACAACTCAGAAAAGATGGCCACCCGGGGCAGTACAACGGTGGCGATTGCACTCACTGGTGTTTAGCTGGAGTTCCGGATACATGGAACCTATTATTGAATGCCGCCTTCTTGAATGGAGCTGACATTTCTCCTCCCTAGAAGTACATGAAAGTGGCGCAAATGAGAAGATTTTCATGGAAAATGAGGGAAAGTTTAATTATTAGAATAAACTACATGGAGATTTTTTCACTAGTCATAGAATGTAAAATTCAGTCCATGAGGACACGTTAATGGGAAGATAGTGTTTGTCAGTGCATGAATTGTTTTGCTTTATTTCTTAAGAAAAATAGATCTTTAAAAGCGAATGAGATGGTGTTAATGGGAAACTCGATAATTTCGAGAGGCATCATCATTCGGTCCGAAGGTCTTCTATCTGCCAGAATCTGCGATCTTTTAGTGGCGATCAAGGATTTTCAAAACTGCGTTGAAATGGACCTGACAAGATTTTATTTTGTTTTATTTATTTATTTATTTTTGTGTGTGTGGTGACAAGGATGACACTTCACATTCAGAGAAGAATGCGAGGAAGCCTTCCACTTCAAGAGCCCAAATATGAAAAAAATGAATCATACAAAATGAAGACCAGTGGGACAGCTATCAATCTGTGGACATGGTCATGGTTCTTTTGAGCATCCACGACCGTTCATCTGGATCCTCACATTCGTCAAATGCGTTGGAATCCTGTTTATCTAATCGATAGCCGTTCATTTTGTGACAATCTATTTTGTGCATAACCGTAATTAGATATAGGTCTGTCTCAGTTATTCGGAACCGGCTTTATGGATCATTATTTACCAAATGGAGCAAATTTTATTCCATTTAATAGTTTTCAATATATTTTCTGATCAACTAACTGTATGTCAACCTGATATGAATCCATTTTGCTCGGTTCATATTAAAATGGCATAGTTCTATGTTATGTGCAGGAAGAAAGCCTCGGATCTAATGTTACATGGGACCAAGGCCTGCCTGCCTTCTAAAAAGCCATGCATAGAGATCGGCCGGGGAGTCATGTTTGGAAGCAATTAAATGGGCCAAGCTCAAACTAAGGAGCCCTAAGCTCCGCCCTATTGAACCCTGCACAAGGCGACCACGATCGTAACATGCCTGCCTTGCTCTAACGCACCGTGCTAGCTGTTTCGAGGGAAAGAGAGACGAGCTAAAGAACCAAAGAAACAAAACCAAATAAACAAACAAATGAATGAATGAAAAGTTCATACTATTGATTGAAGTACCCTATATTTTAGGGAAGATTTACAAGTTTCTATCAGCTAGGACAACAAATGAGTTTGCCAATTAGCTAAACATGCGATCAAATCCAATCCCAGCTTAATCAGGCTTGATTCGGTCAAGTTTTTAAGATCCACAGGCTGGCTCAGGGCGAAACAAATTGGACTTCGGAGATCCATGGAAATCACAATGTTATGCCGCAAAAAAAATATATCAGAGTAACAAAAAAAGAAAATAGGTTCAGCAGATTCATGAATACTGTATCAAGTACTAACAGAGCTTGTGTGATGGCCATAAACATGATCGATTTGTCATGTACTAATTATCAAATAAGAACTCTTGGCAGCTGTGAGTGGATCCATGGAATATCAATCATGCAAGAAAACAAAGTGGACCGAGATGCTCCGGGAAAAAGAAAAAAAAAAGACATGGGCCAGCGAAAAGGCTTGTTACAAATGGTGCCTTAAGGCTTTGGCAAGTTAGGTCGCTGCTTAGCGAGGGATAAATATATAAATTCGAAATTCTTCAAAAGGCTAACTACAAAATGGTCTTGTCATGCATGAAAAGATTGGTTAGAGAATGGTCACATAAAAGTTTGACTATGAAAAGATTAGTTAGAGAATGGTCACATAAAAGTTTGACCAGTAGTTGCTGGATTTGGAGAGAGATAACTATATTTTAAATATAGCTATAGAAAATTTAGCATTATAATTAGGGCTGACAAATATGATTCGATTCGTCAATTCGATCCATATTCGATCCGTCATAAATAGATTTAAATTTTGGCTAAACGGATTTGGGTCATAAATGGATTGATCTGTTTAACCCGTTTAACTTATTTAATATCCAAGTCGGATTGAGTTAGATAACTCATTTAACTTGTTTAACCTATTTTCGATTCATTTAACCAGATCTATTTAACCTGTTTAACCCATTTAAGATCTGTTTAACCTGTTTAAAACATGTTTAACCTGTTTCTGACTCATTTAACCCAACTTATTTAACCTGTTTAATCTGTTTAACATGTTTAATCCGTTTAACCTAATTTGACCTATTTAATAAACGGATTAAACGGATCGGATTACCTGTTTAATAAACAGATCGGGTTCAGATTTGAATTTTTAATCCGTTTAATAAACAGATCGGGTTTGGATTGACGATTTTCTGATCCGACCCATTTATGATCCGATCCAATTCGATTGCCATCCTTAATTATAGCAGTGGTCCATCTTTAAATATAGCTATAGAAAATTTGACCAGCTGCAATAAATGTTCAACCAATCTTTACTAAATCCTCTGTGAATCTTCATAAGATACACATACAATTTGAGATTCTCCGGAGACTCAACAATATATTCCATTAATGAAAATAGATGTAGTCTTTTCTGAAAAAAAAACATAAAATGATATATGTATTAGGGCTGGCAAAATATAATCCGATCCGTCAATCCAACCCGTATTCGATCTGCCATAAACAGATTTGGGTTTAAGCTAAACGGGTTCGGATCATAAACGGATCGACCCATTTAACATGTTTAATAAGTGGTCGAATATGGATTTTAGATATCTGACCCGTTTAACCTGTTTAATATTTAGGTTAGGTTGAGTCAGATAACCCATTTAACCTGTTTAACCTATTTCTGATCCATTTAATCCGATCTGTTTAACCTGTTTAATCTATTTAAGATCCATTTAACCTGTTTAAAACTTGTTTAATCTGTTTCTGACCCATTTAACTTGACCTGTTTAACCTAATTTAACCTATTTAATAAACGGGTTAAACGGATTGGATCGAATTACCTGTTTAATAAATAGGTCGGATTCAGATTTAAATTTTGATCCGTTTAATAAACAAGTCGGATTTGGATTGATCATTTTCTGATCCGATCCGTTTATGATCCGACCCGTTTATGATCGATTCGATTCATTTGCCACTCTTAATATTTATCAAACATCTTTTACGTTTCGTATTAAAGACGCGTAGATTCCGATCTATAAGCATATCCGAGACAAGGAAAAAGTTAAATAAAAAAAAAAAAGGGGCAAAAAGTTATTTCCCGGCGGTTTTAAACAATCTGACAACTACATCACTTCACCTCAAAACCTTTTGCCTTTCCTGCCTTCGGTTCCTCTTTCTCTACAAGAACCACGGTAAAAATGGGCTATGGCCCTACCCATTCTTCTCTGGCATTCTTAGTATTTTAAGAATTAGCTAAACTGGTTCGTCCCTAATTAAACGGTGGAAATCAAATGTGTTTATAAATTACCTTTTATGTGAGAAAAGAGCATCGAAGGAAAGGTCGTTAATTGATCTTGCTTTCCTTAATTATGATCTTCGTAAATCACTGTTTATTTATTGTTAATTATATACATGATTGATCAGTTAAATTTAAATAGTGTCGGTGAGGATGGTAATTTCTGACCTGACCCATGTACAAGTCAAGCAAGAGCCAGCCAATTGCAACTTGCTAATAGGTCGAGTCAAGTTCGAGTCAGGAGCCCCCAGATATCATCGGGGGCATGTCACCGTTGGCTGCGGTCACCATACGTTGTGACCCAAACCGCTTTCTACCAATATTCCATGCCAACGATATACGGGGTTAAGAACTTCTGTAGGCACCACCCCAAAGTATGTCTCTTTTCTGAAAAAATTGAGATTGTTCTAAAACTGTCGATTTCTTGTTCATAGGAATTTGAAAAGAAGAACAAGAACTATACTGGTAACCATTTAACGCAAGAATTGTCTAAAAAAATCGACGCAGATAGGTTAAAGGAAGAAAACGTATCAGTTTATGAATGCCTCTCGACATTCGCCGAAAAAAAAGGTCGAGATGTAACCATTCTTGCACGTTAAACTTGGGAATTAGAATCCGCAACTTACCCTCTATTCCCAAACTCAAGTCATGCCAAAAATAAGAAAAGCAACAGCAGACAGACGTCTACATGAGCAGCTGGTGGATGGATCCCTTTAAGGCCCCAAGCCTCACCACCATCCCTTTTCCTCAGCAATCTCATCTTTCCATCGCTTCTTCCCCTGGCCTCTCCTCTCTGATCTCTCCTCTTGCGCCCTCTCCATGGGATCCAAAGCGCATTTGCGCTTTGGTCCTCTCCTACTCCGCTACGTTTCTCTGGCCCTCGCGGCCTCTTCGTGGGGCGTCACGGCGGGCGGATTGAGGCCGCCCGCGTGCGATCTGTTCGATGGGCGCTGGGCCTACGACGAGTCCTACCCGCTCTACGACTCGGCGAGTTGCCCGTTCATTCGCCGCGAGTTCGATTGCCTCCGGTATGGCCGCCCCGATAAGATGTACCTCAAGTACAGATGGAACCCCGATGGCTGCGACCTCCCAAGGTGAGTCTCTAATCCCCTCTCTCTTTCTAATACGGGAGTATTCGATGTTCTAAGTGGGACGGATTACTGATATGGAGAATGGTACTTTAGATTTGATGGTAGAGACTTATTGGAGAGGTGGAGAGGAAAGAAGATAATGTTCGTGGGTGACTCGTTAAGCTTGAATCAGTTCGACTCGTTCCTGTGCCTTCTTCACGCGGCGGTGCCCGACGGCAGGACGAGCTCCAACAGAACGGAGGTGTTCACTACCGTCAGATTTGAGGTCGGTATTTCTGTCCCTCCTCTAGTCTGAGATTCATGGGACTTTATTTGGTAGTAAATGTTATTGAGGTCCCACACGTACCGAGATTAATCATTAGGTTTATTGCGGGGCGGTAACGCTGGCTGGACCCGAACAGGGGACCCCAATCATGGGTCCCCTGTATTAAGAAACTCTAGGTGGACCCAAATAGGTAAAATTGAACCCATCTATGCCTGCACTATTTTGATGTCCCCACTTTATTCCCAGTGTTATGATACATTATTTGATTGTGAATTGTTATAATTTTATTATATGCTAAGCGGCCATATGGTATCATATGGCCCTCGACCGATTCTAGCTTTAGAAATAGATCCATGTTTGGGGCGCCTGCAACACTATTCTCGCGAAAAGGTTCACTGCTGCAGGAAATTAATTATCTTGTGAGACATTGATGAAGAGTACTCCCAAAACGCGCACTCGGGCTATCTCATTTGTGAGGAATATGCTCGGTCGTCTTGGTTTTATGTTGAATTTAGCCAGCTAGATTATGTATGCAAGTATAATAGGATCATGTACTTCTATTTCCATCGTCTCTCCTGCTGTTCTGTTTCCTGTGTCACCGTTTGTTTCTAAGACAAGGACTTTTTGTTGTGGCTGGGGCTTGCGTCTCTAGTGGGGCAATCCTCGTAATTAGCTAGCTGGTTTTTTCCTTGGAAAAGTTCGATCATGTGTTGAGCTTGCCTGGCTCCATCCTCCGCACCCGTCAATTTTTTTTCTTCCTTCCTTGTCTTGTTCTCCCTTCAGTTTTTTATTGTTGTCTTTTCTTTCTTTTCTTCTTTTTTTTTTGGCTTCCACGATAGATGCTTAATATATATTGTCAAAGCGACATCATTACTGAATAGAGATCATTAAGCCACTCCCATAAATTATTCCCTAAGTGCTTCGTCCTAGTGATTTTCTAGAGAAATTAATTCGCCACGTTTGCTTTCACAACAATCAGTAGTTATAAGTTTGAGAATGCAATATATGGATTCTTATTTTAACTGTTTTAAACCATATTAATGGTCAAAATTAATCAGTAATTATACATTTGGAAAATGTGATATACTAAAAGAATCTTATTTTAACTGTTCTGGCCTATATCAACAATCAGAATTAAACTATAAAGTGTTCCATAAATAGTTCATATTCTGATTTATAGCTTCTAGTAAATTTTGCCTTCCAAATTTGTAATTTACATATACAAGATCAAGAACCTTAGAAATATGGAGATTTCCTTCTGAGTTGAAAAAGCTCTGCCATTGATATAGATACGTTGCTCTTTACCCAAAAAAAAAAAGAAGAAGAGAAGGAGGAGGAGGAGGAGGAGGAGGAAGAACACATAGATATATTGCTAGAGTCTCTTAGAGTATACTATATATTTGGTGAACCATTTTGCAAGGCAAACCTCATAAACCATTTTGTCATATGCTTTTTATCGCTATAAGACTAGTCAAGCCGGCGCACAATCTCTACAATTATTTATTTATTTATTTTTAAATTAATTATTATAATTTTCATAAAAATGTATGACATATTAATAATATTATAGAAGTTGTCCCATATATCAATAATATATATATATAT
>KE504733.1:1093520-1123740 GCA_000441515.1 Elaeis oleifera
TTCTAAGCTCTCCGAAGTCCTCTCGAACCCCCAAAAGCTCCTTCCATCGCTGAGCTCTTTGGTTCTCCTTTTTGCTGTTGCTTAGTCTCCTCTCTGACTTGACCGTCGGAGGGTCCCCGTCGGAGGCCCCCTTCGATCTGAGCAGACTTTCCGTGCAGATGCTCGCTCCCGACGACCAGGTGCGACGTGAAGGGATTGGCCGCAACAACATATTTTCTCATTGGTGAAAGGCACTGATAGCAAGGATTAATGGTTGACTCTAACCACAAAAAAATTTCAGTGAATAATTCTTTTTGTCAGACCGCATCTAGCAGTCTTACTTCTTCTCTTTTTCTATATTTTTATATTATGTATATTTTTTTTCAATAAAATATTCTGGGTGGTTCCAAGCCTCTTCAATCAAAATATTCTTGGCTGGCAATGCATTAACAAATTAATTATCTTGAATTAATGCATTTTTATGTGAATTTTCAAAACTTTTTGCAAGCAATTCTCAAAATTGATTCTGGACAATATAGTTAATTGGGAATTATTCGATACCTTGTGAGTTTTATCCAAGACATCCGTCTTTTGTTCTTGTTTTGTTCTTTGGACTCCTATTTATATTTTAATACTCTCTCTTTTTTAACCTCTCACGTTCATCAGAATCTCTTATTGCTAGCTTTATTGCTTCCTAATGTTAAATCTGTCACTGTAGAGGGGAAAGAAAGAAAGATATGATGTCATGCTTTGTCAGCCAATATATATTCTTATCATATAAAGAACCATGTTCAACTTATTACACAGGATAAAATTTGAAAGTAGAAACAGTTCCATTTAGTTATTCTGTAACGAAACTTAGGCAGTCACTCATATGCTGCAACAAGTTAGAAGACATATTTCACATCAGTGACAGCGAGCCATTCCAGCATGGAACCAGCAAAGAGTCTGTCAGGTGCTGTAGCCATGCTTTTCTATTTAGATGTGGATGTGGAAGTGGCGGCTATGTCCAAAGTTTAGGCAGTCGGACAAAAAGGACCACAACGCCTGGCCTAACCGCTACTGGAGAGGGAATAGAACCACCCTATTGGAGCACCCACAATCCTTCTTGGACTATAGCACGAATTTCCTATACTCCACCAGATGCCAATGTACCTAGAAAAGAAAAGAGGAGTTTTTAGAGCTATATATCAAATTAACCACTAAGCAACAGTTGTAGCTCAATCGATTCGTATGAGTGGGTTGGACTGGATCTCACTAGTTTACCACCTTAAAATATTATTTTTTAATACTTATTTTTCAATCTATTTTTTTCAACTTATTCCTCAAAATATAATTGTTTGCATGAGGGGGAGAAACCGATGTTCAACATAAGATTTCAAATAACATAGATAAAATATTTAAAATTTAAATTTAATTTAAATATAAATTAAAATTATATATTGAACACGCAGTTTTAATTTCAAGATGAAATCATACCTTCAAGGTATTTTTTTTGTTTGAAATGGTGCTAGTTTTTTTTCATTTTGAAACACCATTCATTTTTTTTTTCATGTCCGGCTTCGTACCGTATCAGAAAGCTTCATCGGGACCAGGAAGGAGGGAGGGGCCGCCGATCGGCTCGGGCAGTGATCGGATGGCGGGAGTGGCGGCGTGCGGCGTCGGAGGGAGTGTTTTTGTATTCATACGGACGGCTGTCGGGGCCCAGAGGAGAGGAGAGGGGGGTGGTGGTCGTGCGGAGTGGGGGGGAACGACAATGGGGTGGGGCAGGGCCGCGATGGGTGCGGCGTGGATGGCAGCGGGTGGGGCAGGACCGCGATGGGTGCGGCGTGAACTGCCGTGATGGATGCCTCGCGTGAGAGAGAGAGGCGGCCATGGCAGCGGGGCAAAACGGACATGAGGCCCACGACGGACAACGTGGAGAATGGTGGCGGGGTGGGGCCGCGAGGGGTGTGTCGAAGGAGGGTGGGTTTGGGTCGACCACCGGCAGAGGAAGGTCGATCGGGAGGTAAGAGGAACGAAAAAGAGAAACGAGGGAAAAAAATATAAATAATAAAATATTTTTATTTTATTAATAATAAATATTATTATTTGATTAATAATATTATTTTAAATATATTTATCATTAAAATTAATAAATATATTTCATTAAAAAGTAATAAATATATTATCATTAAATAAAAATTATATAATAATAAATATATATTACTTTAAAAATTATATAATAATAAAATAATAATTATTATTATTTTGAAGAAAATATATTGACATGCCTTTTTGGGCTGACATGAAGAAAAAGGATGACCCTATGTCAAGGTACCACCTTTTGGGTGGTTTTGTGTTCGCGCGAAGTGGTGGGGGTGCAGATTTCGTCAAGGCCGGAGAGGTGGAAGGGGTAGGGGACGGTGGTGCAAGAGAGACATCCCCTCAAATAATAATATTTTATTATTAATCAAATAATAATTATTAATTATTAATTAAAATAATATTTTATTAATAAATAATAATATTTTTATTAATAAATAATAATATTTAATTACTAATTAAATAATAATATTATATTATTAATCAAATAATAATATTTTATTATTAATTAAATAATAATATCTTACTATTAAGCAAATAATAATACTTTATTATTAATCAAATAATAATATTTTAGTAATAAAAATATTATTTTTTACCTTCCTTCTCTCTGTCTCTTATCTCGGCGAAGCCTCCATGCACGCCCCTTGATTGTCCGGTGCGATTTCAATTTATTTCTCTTACAATATTTTTTTAAATTTATATTAATTAATTTTAATGATAAATATATTTTAAAATAATATTATTAATCAAGTAATAATAATAATTTATTATTAATCAAATAATAATATTTTATTATTTATATAATAATAATAATATTTGATGATTTATCTTTTTTTCTTTTTTCGCTTGTTTCTTCCTTTTCTTCCTCCAACCCCCGACCGACTTTTTTCTGCCGACGGCCAACCCGCACCCACCCCCTCAAGTGTGTCACCTGCGGCCCCACCCCACCACCGTCCTCCACACCATCTATCGCAGGCTCCATATCCGTTCCGTCCTGCTGCCATGGCCACCTCCTTCTCCCTCGCACTGCATCCATCTCGCTGCCATCCGTGCCGCACCTACTGTCCACCTCAGACTCCGTGTAACCACCACCCCTCCCCCTGGCCTTGCCGGCCATCTGCATGAACACAAGAACACCCAGCCCCGCAACTCCCTCCACCCTCCTCCAGCCATTGCGCTCGCACTCCACCCCCCCCCCCCCCCCCGATGCCACACATCACCGCCCCTATTGTGCGGCCACTACCCTAACTGATCGACGGCCCCCCTCCCCTCCCTCTCTAGTCCCGATGAGCCTCCCGTTCGGTACAAAGCTGGACATGAAAAAAAAACTAGCAGCATTTCAAAATGAAAAAAAAAAATTAGCTTTTTTTCAAAATAAAAAAAATTATATCTTAAAAATACAATTTTATCTTAAAAATTGAGCTGCATATTCTACGTACAATTATAATTTAATTAATTTTAAATATTTTATTCATATCATTTAAAATCTCATTCAAACAAACGTATTTCGGAAAATAAGTTAGAGAGGGGTAGAATGGAAAATAAGAATTAAAAAATAATATTTAAAAAAAAACCCTTTTGTAGCGGGCATCATCATGTGACAAATACGTCCAAGGAAACTACAGAGAACCTTATTTTCCCCTCCTTATATTACTCTCCCTCCCTCGCCAAAGGCTTCTTCACTCTCTTGTTCCACAGTACCCTATTCTTATTCTTCAATGGGAGTCAAAACCCATTCTGGGTTTTGGTTCCACTATTCTTGCTTAGCTATCCTGGTTGCCTCCCTGCAAGGAGCATTTCTAGAGGGCTATCACCATGAGAATGAGCAGCTCCATCATAATTCGACGGATGGGAAGGAAGGGACGAGTGACATCCGCTGCAACTGGTTCCAAGGGAGTTGGGTGTATGACAACTCCTACCCCCTTTACGACTCGTGGCGCTGCCCGTTCATAGACCCTGAGTTCGACTGCCAGAAGTACGGCCGGCCGGACAAGGTGTACCTCAAGTACAGATGGAAGCCAAATGAATGCGAGCTCCCGAGGTTGGCCGTAGGATACAAGTAGAATTGAAATACCTATTTTCTGTTGCTCACTATATCTGTGAATCTTCTTAACCTCTTGAGTTGGAAATGTCGCGTAGGTTTGATGGAAGGATTTCTTGTGGAGATGGAGAGGGAAGAAGATAATGTTTGTTGGGGACTCCATAAGTTTGAACCAGTGGGTCTCGCTCAATTGCATGCTCCTTGCTGCAGTGCCCGATACCAGGAGCTCATTCATCAGAAGTGATCC
This sequence comes from Elaeis oleifera, assembly GCA_000441515.1. Taxonomy (NCBI): domain Eukaryota; kingdom Viridiplantae; phylum Streptophyta; class Magnoliopsida; order Arecales; family Arecaceae; genus Elaeis; species Elaeis oleifera. Next base: position 1,097,876 of record KE504733.1, read on the forward strand.
CCTATCCTACGTTAGATTTGAGGTCGGTCTCTCTCTCTCTCTCTCGCGGACACATCTCCATTGAATTCTTGGTTTAGTATACGTTCAGTGCAACTTTTGTTCGCTGGTTCTGCCTGCTCTTTTGTCTGCAAAGAACCTGGAATGACTTTGCGAATTGCATGTGCAGGCATACATTTTCTTTTTTCTCTTTTTAATGCTGAACGAGGGTATAAATCATGGCAGACAGCAGTGCATATTTAACCTTTTGCTTGAGGTGGTTCCCACCACTTTCGATGTCATGTGGTGTTCATCTTTACCCAATAAAAGACTCTGACTCTCCAACTCAATACGGATAGACAAGATTCACCCACCAACAAACATTTGTAACCAGTCTGATCCATAGTTAGTACAGTAATTTTCTCGAATTTTAGAGTCATATTCATGCTGACATGACTGATCGGGAGTGTGATTTTTTAAATTGAGGGACTTCATCCGGATGGCCTCCTCCCTCCTCCAGCCCGATCCCTACTCTGCCGACAAAGGCAGAGAAATGGCGGGAGACGGGTGCCGGCAACAAGGCAGGGATGACAGGAAGATGGACAGAGGAGGTGAGGGGTGTGGAGGTGGATGGAGGCCAATTGGCAAGGAGTTGAGCGACGACGGAGAGGTGGCCAGCGGCGAGGATGCAAGTGGCAAGGAGGAAATGGGCTCCAAGTTGGGAGAAATAGGATCCACATTACATATAGAAGATAGATCAAGGATGTGGGGAGGCTGTTGAAATAAAAAATAAAATGCTTTTAATAAAAACGATATGGGCTCAGCCAGCTTTAGATCTGACTTATCTTAGAATATCTGACTTGGTTCAACCAAGTTGGAATGTTTTTCAAAAAATAATTAATAAAAAATGGCAACCAGATAATTGCCCTCGTAACTCTTATATCCAGTGAATAGTTAGGAATTTTCCACCTTTCATAAGAAATAATAAAAAAGCACCATATTAAATAATCATGCTAGACATCCGGTGTTTCTGGGAAAGAAAACTCCTATGTACTATTTCATTTTAAGATTAATTAAATCGTATCACATGCATGTCATTTACTGGGTTGGGATGCCGAAAGCTACTCTCCCGTCGGCGTCTTGAAGACTCCAAGACTTCTTTCAAATGAACATTTCTTTGTTAAATCAAACTCTTTACCTTTGTTGACAGAGGTAGAGCACAGAGCACATAACACTCTTCTCCAACTTGCATTATTTTTCTGGTAGATGCAAGAGTAACACCAGTCGTTTTTTCACACTTGTGTCAAACGTTTGAAAAATACCTCTCCAGGTTTGAAATAGAAACATCCCTTCTAACGAAACAGAGATGCAACCAGTAAGTTATTGGGCAGCTCTTTAATCTCTTTCCAGGTCTACAACAAGCCTATTAATCTCTTCTAGAGATTGGCGGCTTTGCACTCTCTCCTAAAGCAGAGAGTTTTAAATGATGTGCGAGTCCGTACCATTGGTTGATTGGTAACTGGAACCTTGTCAACAACATCAAAGGTACCGGCAGCAATCACGCGTCCATTAATGGGTTAGTCTCAGTAAAAGTTGATCTTTATCATCTTCGGCCGTAAATAAAGACAATGGAATACGAATAAAGTAGTCCAAAGGTTTCTGCACCGCAATACCAACAACCACTACATGATAAAGAATGCTCCGACCAGGAGGCCAGCAAAGAAAAAGGAGTGCAGAATCTACAGATATCACGTCATTTCTCTCTTTTTTTTATAAAAAAAATGTCATCTCATCTAGGAATGCTCGATCATATAACTCACCTAAAAATTGCCGGTATTCACTGATAAATCCTTCATAATACACATTCAGAGTGACGAATCCCACCTCTTTTTAAGTTTGCTTGCTACCTGACTCACTTGAGTGCCTATTTACATTTTCCTCTATTTCTTTTCTGGTGGAAACTTATTCATAAGCAGCAGTAAAAGGTAGAGCACTGTGCACTGCCCCTTCGTCCCAAAACTACTTGCATACATGGCAATTGCAATGACCGTGGTGTCTCGTCTCTTTCACCTTTCTTTTTCTTCTTCTTCTTCTTCTTTTTTCCCGAACGAAAGGGAGGTGTAAGCCACCCAATTCGTCTTTTCTTCTTGTCCTTGTCCATTTCCTCCATGCTTCAAAGGCACCTCTGCCGGGTCACCGGCACGCCAGATGGCAAGGGCCCAGAGCCTCACCCACTACCAAGAAACACTTCGGGAGAGTCCTCTTTGGCCGGTGAAAAAGACTTGGAAGAGCATACGCACAGATAAGTCTTCGTTGGAATACTGCTTTGAATTAATGATGAATCCTTGCGTCCATGATCCCACATGATTTTTATTTATTTATTTATTTTTGTTGTTATTGTTGTTTTGATCCTTCACCAAGACAAATGATGTAAACCACTTGCTTTTGTCCCACCTCCCATATTGGTAAAACTAGGTCCCCCGATTTCTGAACCGAAGAAGCTAACATGGGCATGCAACACTGCTGCAGGACTACGGCGTCTCAGTTATGTATTACCGGACAACGTACCTAGTGGACATCGTCCGTGAAAGGATTGGACGGGTCCTCAAACTAGACTCCATACAAAGTGGAAGGGCATGGATTGGTGCTGACTTGCTGATCTTTAACACATGGCACTGGTGGACTCACAGAGGAAAGAGCCAGCCGTATGAGATCTATCCTGTCTCTTGGGGCTTCTCTTTGTTGATCAAGTGGGTTCTTTGCGGTAGAGTACATTACAGTATGCACTTTTGTGATGTAGATGGGACTATGTGCAAGATGGAAACCGTACATACCGAGACATGGATCGCTTGGTGGCCTTCTATAAGGGACTTTCTACATGGGCCGGATGGGTTGATGCCAACGTCAATCCAGCCACCACTAAAGTCTTCTTCCAAGGGATCTCTCCAACACATTATCAGTAAGTTGTCTCGCAATTAATACATAAAACGAAAAAGGATCACTCGATGACCAATTTAGTTGCAGTCTACTTCATGAGATATTTAATGCAAATGACGCTTATTGCTAAAGACCAAACTTCACGCAGGCAAACCAGGAAATTGATAGCAAGATTGTGATGGTTAAATAACAGTCAACAAGGGCCTAACTTGTATAACAAATGACATGAAGTCGGTTTACTTGCTGTTGTTTTAATAGCATTGCTATTTGGTTCTGTTAGGTTGATATTTTAACTCTTTCAGTTAATTTCCAGAGTGTCCGTTCCCATCGTTAACCTAGCTGACCAGAATTTTTACAGGGATTAGCTCTAGAAAACCATTTAATTCTAGCTGCACTTGTATGTTAAACACATGGCTATATCAACCCAAATCTTCCCTTGACACTGTACTGGTGCAGACAAAAATTTATTGCATCAACTCACTTTTCTCACTACCCTTCCTTCCACATCAATTTTCTGATCTCCATCATGTTATCCTTGTTAATCACCAACGTTTGAACCTGTTTGATGCTACCTTAGAATTATCCCTCCACTCTTGCACGCTTGCTGCAAACACCTAACTATACTTCAATCAGATTAGCTTAATCTATGTACGTTTCTAGAGTGCATAGAGCACAACATAGTCGCATTATGCCGACTGTCAGCCGTGGCTCTTGGTCTCACTTAAGGAGAGGCAAATTCTAACAAAGTGCACATATCTCCCAGCACAAACATTGACATAGCTGGAGTCTGGTCATTCCAATACAGCAGATATTTTTGTAACCGAACCTAACTCCTACAAATATCATGACTGCCAAATAAATTGTTTAAATCAAATTTCAAGATTTATTCTGCAATCATGAAAATTCTGACCAACATTCATCATTATCTTATTCTCTCGCCGCATCTAGTGAAGCATTTTATTTGTATGTCAGAATTGCATGGAGATCTCGTCTCCAGATCAGCAGTTAATCAACTATTTCTTGCATTTTGCTTTCACACCATTACCTATATCTATTTGTAAATAAGGCATTTTCTCTGTCTTTCTTATATACTACCAAATGTTCTCTCTTTCAGTACTTGCTCTGAAATTTAGTAGCGTAGTTCCTCAGCAAGAAGTAGGCTCAGAATACTGACTCATAAAATGACATAGGCCATATCTAATCATTTATTTGCCTAAGTTTTTAAATGCGACTCTTCAAGTTCCTCATCGCTCAGTGTCATTATGTGCATCATCTAATTTTTACATCCACAAATCATTTTGCATCTTTTCTTGTACTTCCGGATCTCAGTGAATAGGTTAATAGAATATGCTATCCTCAAAGTTTCTATGAGATTTTATATACACTGTTCACTCTACAGAATAATTTCTACACGATTCTATTGGTCTTTTGACCAACTGTAATTTAATCTTCTATATCTTTCTTAAACATTTTTTAATCCCAACACATCTCATAACTTACTCTCATCTTTAGTAAACTGAAGATATGCCCACCATTTCATGTTTCCCGAGAAATCCCTTTGCTTGTTTAACAAATTTGAAATTTTTGAAGTCTTCTATTTCGTTTACTTTTATAACTCGGTAGACAAGAGCAAACTATTTTCATCAATTGTCCTACATCATCAGGTCCATCAGAAATTCAGAAGATCAAGATTCATTTAAAGCATGCCACTCATGCTTGGGCTATTTTAAGCATTTTTAGCTGATCCTTTTCGCTTTCCAAGATTTACCATCTAATCAACCGGCTTAAATTATAGTATAACTTTAAAAAACTGTTTCAATGGTTTTTTTTTGTACTTTAGTATGCCTCATTCCCCCTTTGAATTGCACAGCATCTTCTGGTATATTTTGGTTTCTCAGCTTTACTTTCTGCTTATAATGTATGCATGACAATATTTGCCCATATTGATCTCATATCAAACTTATGATAATTTGGTTGTAAGATATAGGAGATCAGAAAATATTACTTTAGAAAGGATAATGTAATTTTGTACCTTTTGTAGCTTATATATCTCGTCTTTTCTCGTCCTTGTGAATACTGTGGGAATCAGAGGAAGGGACTGGGGTGAACCAAATGCAAAGAGATGCTATGGACAGACTCAACCATTGATTAGACCAAGATATCCAGGAGGTTCCCTTCCAGCACAGGCCATAGTAAAGAGAGTGTTGCAGACCATGTCAGTGCCAGTATATCTATTGGATGTCACGTTTCTCTCGCAGCTTAGAAGGATGCTCACCCATCTGTGTACAATAGGGACGATTCAGGCATGGACTGCAGCCACTGGTGTGTTGCAGGCCTTCCAGATACCTGGAACCAGCTCCTGTATGCAGCTCTCTATTAATTATAGTGGAGATAAGGCTGTATGAAAGGAGAAGCAAACAAGAAAGATCTCACCATAAACTATTCTGACCACAATATTGTTTCTAGGATTGATTTTTCATTTCCAAGTTGTTTGCAACAGCCATTCATAATTTGTAAAACCACCTCTTTGCTCCCTGATGTTATCATGGAGAGCAGGAAATAATCTGTGTATTGTGAAGGAAGTTCAGAATATTGTTCTCAATAACGGTCAGATCATTGCTTTGTAATTTGGACAAAAAAAAATCAATGTTTTCAACTTCAACCTCAAGAATTAAAAAGCATGTCATTCAGAATGCGTGCATCACAAAGACTGGTACCATTTGCTCATTCAATTGACTCATATGGTCCATCAGTTAAAACAACAAGAACTTCTATGGTCACTTGGTTGCTAAAGTGAGTGGAAATTACTGAAATGAAATTCAAAGGAGATCTGAAACCAGTGAAAAAGTGTCATAGAATAAAAGTACAAATGGCTTGCTCCAAAAATTGCAGTGTATGGACCTGGTTCTCTCAAATCCAAACAACTTATGTTGAAAACCTAAAATTGCCTTAAGTTGTAAATCTTTCAGAATAATGTGCACATGCACGGGTAGTAATTAGGTTATGCATAAGGTCTTTGATTTCGGTGAAGTTTTCTAATCATTTCTCTATGCTGGAATTGTAGGTGCAATTCTAAGGCATTCCACCTCAATAGCATGACAGCACACATACTCTACACACCAAGGCCATGAGGTATCACTCCAATATTATTCTCACTAATCCTAACAAAGCATGATAGCTTCATACATTATAAGAAACAAACACTCTCAAGGGTTTTTCTCAGAAAATGAGGCGGCAAAAAATTGTCAAATTTGCACCTTGTTAATATGTGCCAGCTTAATCGATTATTCAGATATTTCTTGGCTAGCAGGTAGGTGTTGTCTTCAGCTCAGACATAATTAAAAACTTGTTTTGAGATCTAACCATGCAGCAAACCATAACCAAAGGCTTTTTCCCATCCATTGGACTTTTATTAAGAATCCTTGTTCACCAATTATTCCTGTCTATTGGAGCAGTTACCATTAATTCCTGTCAAGAATACATTTTCAGATGTCCAGTCTTTTGTAATCGCTTGCATCTTTCCCCATCTATTTGCATCTTTATCAGTTTCAAGCCTCCTACCTTATTTGGCCCATCCTTGCACAAAGAATGCCATCTTGATCAGTGCTCCATCACCTTATCCACTACTAGAGCAAGTGAAAAGAAAAAAAAAACATGATTGTCATATGACAACCTTCAAAAAAAGATAGACAGGCATATAAAAATTTACAAGTAGACCTGCACCTAATTCACCATGTTCTTAATTACTCAAATGTGCTTTAATTCATCTCTCCATGTCACAATACAATATATCAAATTGGTGGAAGTAATTTCCGGAAGTATCTCATCCTGATAAAGCTTACATTATGTTGGTTCAACCAAGTTTGAGACCATTATCTTTTAAAGACTCTTCCTACAATCCTAGTTCAGCATTTTACCCTGGTATTTGCACTGTCATTGTTGTTAACTCATCTTCAACGAAAGGATTTTTTTTAAAAAAAAGGAAAGAAAAAGCTCGCAAAAGGATCTCTCTTTGATTAGGTACGCAATGTACAGCAGATAGACATATGATTTACAATTGATGTTTCATAACATGCTGATTTCCATCCTTCCTTTGCAAATGTTGTCCATTTATTTCTATCTTTTGCTATGCTCCAAGCAGCAAACCCTTCTGATAAAAGATAAACTCAATCTTCCACCAAGAGTACATAAAGGAATACTCTTTCTTTCTTTCTGTTTTCCACTTGGTTATCAGCATCTTCAGGAATTCATGCCAAAATACTATATTCCACACCCTTACACATGGGATTCAAGAGCAAATTCAGATTCCTCCAAATGTTTCTTGCGAACTTGGATACGTTTGAGTGAATGCTGTATCATCCCCTCCTCCTAGAACCAGTCCACTATGTCATTTTTGATTCTCATCTCGATGAATTTATTCCTATAATCCAATTAAAAAAAATAACTGCCAAGATGTCGGCTTATATCTCATGCTGACTAATATATTCAAAGCTTCATCTTCACACTTACAGCATTCCCTCACATAAAAGATAAAGACTTGACAAGTAAGAGGCCCTTATTCTTTAATCCCTAAACTCTGTCTTCATATCCAAATTAATCAGGTTAAGAATGAATACCTCATTAGGAAGGTCCATTCTGAAGATAAAATCCTACACCTATCCTCTCCCTGAGGAATCATCAGTACACGTAGCAGCTAAGAAGAAAATTGAGACAAGCTGAAAAATATTCTCTACATATGAAGTCAAAACAAGAATATAACTGCCCCTTTATATCAAAAAGGAATACGACTACACCAAGTCCAAACATTCTAATCCCTCCTACAACATTCTTCAAAATTTATAACTACCCCAAGTCCACCCCCGCCCACACATCTCCCCCCGCCCCTTTATTTGCAGGCCTCTTCTAGGCCCTTCTCGATCTCTTCCTTCATTTTAACTTCAAAAGGTCTCCCAGAACAGCAGGAAAAAGCTTTCAGGACCCCACCCACTGAAGCTCATCTGAGTAGTATTGACACCAGACGACAACCCCGTGCCAACCCGAAGTGCAAATCCTAAAAAATCTAGTGCCAATTTTCATTTTAGAGCATAAAAGACCTTATAAAGTAGTAAAGATAGAAGGGACGGCCAAAATATGGTATTTGTGATCTCAATAGAATCTGACTTAGCTGAAGCAAAACTTTCTCATCAAGCACCCAAGCCAAGAAACAGATTTAGCAATAAGAAGCTGAATCAACATGGGGTAAATCTTATTAGAAATATAGACGGCTCTTTCGGGCAACAGAGCGGGGAAAGTAATCGGTCCCAGGCACTCGCGATGCATAAGCAGAGGACGCATGAGTCATGTTGTTTTTGCTCGATAAATTTAATGAGTGGGGAAAACAAATATATTTTTTAATCTTAAGATATTGCAGATTAGTGTTAATCTTTTTATACAGATGGATTAATGTTATCGTGGAATTCACTTGGTAGAAAAGATAAATGGCGAGATATCTCTCCGGAATTTCATATCCCTCCGCATGAGGAGTTATCCTGCCAAACACCACAAATAGCCTGATTTTGGCAGGGTTTCGTTTTTTTGGTATCATTTTGGCTGGGCTTTCTGCTGTCCTGGTTTTCAAAAAGAATAAACAGACCCTCAAGAACCAGCTAGTTGTCTGACAATCCGACTGAATCTCCTACTCGATTAATTATGATGCCTAAAGGGACATTATCAATCATAGCCTCGATTTCTAGATGGTAGATCACGTTGTGCTCTAATTTACCATTAATCGAAGAGGCAATGTCAGTGAATTATCCTCCACCAAATACACTTAACATCCAATGTCACAGTATCAAAAAGGAGTTTTCCCCGGCTTCCTTGAACTCCACATTCAACACAAAATACAGATTAAGATATCCGGCTCCTATATGAATAATTATGATATAAAAATCTCTGATGAAGAAACAGTCTCCAATAGAATTTGTTTAGTTGTTAATGCAACATCTAAGATTGTTTTGATTACCTTCATGGAAGGATGAAACCAAGCAATACACAAATGAATGACGGGCTCCGGTTCGAATGGCTTCTCCAGTACAAAAATGATACCCAGTGGCAGCTGGCAGCCAAATTGAACATAGTGACCTGATCAGGTCCAACAATCAAAGTCAAAACCTTCTTATGATCTGGGCATTAACTTTATACATAAAAATCCAATAAACTGACCGATTTATTATGTAATATGATTTGTGACATGATCTGCGGTGGGTTCGGATATGGATGCAGCCGCACTAACCTAAAGCGACGAGTCCCGCCTCCAATCAAAACAGCGCTTTGGAGCCATGTGATGTGCCGTTGCAGACCCTGTGGTACACGCGGTAGGCACTTGCACGGTCTCACCATGGTTCATACGTGACGAAATGGTACGTTGTATCCTTATTGGATAGGTAGCACCCATCATCCATGACCAATCTGTATCGCATCCGTGGCGTCCCTTCGGCTCCCACACCATAAGACGTATGCCCGGCCCTCGCCAGGTGTCTGAATTAAAGCCCTAACCGCCTCTTCGGCACCGCGCCAAACCGCCGCCCCACTTTTCTGGTTTCTTAAACCGTTACGTTCCTCCCCTTCTCCCACGCTACCATTCCCGTTCCAAACGCAGAGGAAATAGAGCATCATTTATACTAGCTTCCACGAATCGTTTCGTAGATGGCTTCCCAGAAAGAATCCTCCATGGAAGAAAGCACGCGGAGCGAACAACCATGTCGCCGGAGGAGATCGAAAAGTACCGAGCCACGGCGCAGCAGAGCTCCATCAACGCCATCCGGGCCGCAGAGGAGCGCTACGAGAAAGCCAAGCAGTCCGGCGCCTCTGCGCTCCATGAAACCAAGGAAGCCATGATCCATGGCTCCGACGCCACCAAAACGTACCTGGCCGCCAAGGGTAGCGAGGCGAAGGACACCGCGGTGCACGGGCCGCGTTGCTGCCGAGAAAGCTGCAGAGAAGGGAACCGCAGCGAAGGACTACGTTGCGGAGAAGGGCCAGCAGAGCTACCACGCTGCCGTTCAGGGTTCCCGTGCCGCTGCCGATGTCACTGCAGAGAAGGCCTCTGCTGCCCAGGATATTGCGATGGAGAAGAGCCGGCAGGGGTATGATGCAGCTAGGGATACGGCAGTCCAGGCTGCAGCGAAGGCCAAGGATGTCACTGTGAGTGCCGGTAAAAGTGCTGCCGATTACGCGAAGCAAGCTGCCGAGAAGGCCAGAGATTTGACGATGAGCACTGGAAAGACTGCTGCGGATTATGCACAAGAGGCTGCAGTGAAAGCTAAAGATGTGACCGTGGAGACTGGAAAGCGTGCTGCAGATTACGCGCAGCAGGCAGGGGTGAAGGCCAAAGACGTGACGGTAGAAACTGGAAAGAGTGCTGTGGACCATGCACAGCAGGCAGCAGCGAAGGCCAAAGATGCAACCGTGAGCACCGGTAAGAGTGCAGCAGAGTCTGCCCGAGAGAAGGCGGTGGGAGCCAAGGATGTAACTGCCAGTGCAGGTCAGAAGGCTACGGAGTATGTTGGCCAGAAAGCAGGCGACGCAAAGGAGGCGGCTGAGGGTAAAGGTCGGAAAACCAAGGAGTTAGCAGAGCAGAAAGCGGCAGAAGCGAAGGAGACGGCCAAGGAGTCTAGCCAGCAAGCTAAAGAATATGCTCAACAAAAATCTACTGAAGCAAAGGTATTGAAAAAATGACCGTCATTTTTTTCCATCAATTTATGGATAATCTCTCCTGTATGATGCTGGGGTCACAATCTTTTTTGTCAACCGCATAGCTTATCTTAAGAAGTTGGATGTATCTGAATTCTTTTGGTGCAGCAAAAGCTCGGGGAACAGACCCAGGAGGCGCAGGAGAAACTTCAGAATCTCTCACTCGGTGGAGAGGAAGAGGCTGGTGATGATAGCGGCTACGAAGAACCTGAGGAGAAGAAGAACAAGAGAAGATGGAGCACAAGCAGAGAGAGAAAAAATTGAAGCAGGAGAGAGCGGAGAGGCTCCAGTGCAGCAAACAGATCTGATCGTGGAAGAGGAGAGTGCAGGCACCACTGCTGTCGGGACTTGTTTGAAGCTGTGGTGCAGCTGTAATCGGAGCAGCCCAATCTGCCAAAGAGCTGGTTATGGGAAGACAACCGGAGGAGAGGAAAGAGTGAACAAATGCAAATGCGTTAAGCAACAGTTAGTTTGAGCTTTGTAGCTTTCCTTGTAAAGTTTGGCGTCTTATAATAATGTCAATAGAACAGGGATGAACGTATAGATGAAATGGCTCTAGCAATTAGCACATTGTGACCTTCTTTACAAACAGTTTCTGCTAATGGTTTTGGCCTTGGCTTTGGCTTTGATTCTGGCTCTGCTTATGGAGGGAACGAGATTTATCTTTCAGCTCCTGGAATGCTCGCATTGTTTCAACATCAAAACCACCTGCAAACTGGAAATGCCCAAATAGAGAATTATTTAGATAACAGTTCATATCAAAAGTATGATGACCATTCTCAGGAGAGCTTCCAATTGAGTGCAAATACCTGGTGCACTCTGAAGGCAAATCTAACACCCTGCAGCATGAGTTCCTCTTCTTCAGGACCACCTGCTATGATCTCAAGCTCAGAAGAGACTCTTTTCATGTATTTCATTGCCAATTTCACTGAAGCTAGCTTGATCTGGGTGAAACATCCCATGGCAGATGTTAGGATCAAGTTCATAAATTAGCATTCCAAAAACTGGAAGCCCAGGAGAGGAGTTAAAAATTATTTAGCCCTAAATAACCAGAAGAACTGGTGGATGGAAAGGAAGGTTGCACATCCTATGAAAAATCCTTCTGGATTTTCAAAGAATAAAAAACTAGAGACAATTTGTGATATGATTTAAACTTCAGAAGCTTGCCTTTCGGTTCTATCTTGTCTGGCATTTTTGGGTCTGGCATAAGGGATGCATGTTTTACAAATGGCTGTAGATGCAGATATATTATATGTGGCTGTATAATCCTAACAAGCCGTACGAGAAGTCCATGCTGAAAGAGAGTCAATCGGCAAATATTTTGCATATTCAACCATCACATGTGGTATATAGCAAAATGCAAAAACCAACTAATACTGTATCATAATGTTATAGTATCTTAAACTGTTAATTTTATGCGGTGCTCTGATGTGTCAAACATAAGATAATCAAATATTCTACTGGATCTTTTGAAAAGGGATGGCTCTATATTACGAAGAATCTAAATTCTAACTTGAGCAGATTTTTGGAGATTATACCATTTCTCAGTACTCTTTTATTTCAAGCACTTTGGCTCAAATTTTACTAAAAATAAAATATTCTATCAGTTGAAAGCCAAAAATGTAGCTATTTAAAATTCAAGCACATCCAAACCAATCACCGCACAAGTTTTGTTGAAATTAGTTATGTTTAAGGTTCTAGCAAACCCGGAAGGAGATGTTCTGCCGAAAATGATTCCTCAACTTTTATGTCTACTATCACAATATAATTTTACGTGAGAATAGAGCAATGATCAAACCTTAGGTATCTCATGATTTAATAATAAATCTAAATATTATGCTAAGTATTATTGCATTCAAATAATAAGCAACTATGATTGCTACATCCATGGGATGACCTTTAATGAAGCAATTATATATGTTCCTAAAGTTCGGTTGATAAATGTAACTAAACAAAATATAGATAGAAAAGAGGAGCATATGATTTTAAAGATGGATTTTCTTAATTAACATCTATAATTTATATCCTCTCCTTTCAAACAGGAAAAGAAAAGGGTCCTACGTATTTCGATATTACAGCTTCGTGATCTTCCACAGCAGAAATGCAAGAGTACATGAATTTGAAATTTAGTCCACTTCTTCCCGTACAAAGGAAAAAAAAAATTGACACAAACATTGATCCCAAATTTGGACCTTAGCAGGTCCTGAGCTGATTAAAAGTCTGATTGATGAACCAGAAAAATGTACTAGTTCCCGCAAGGGAGTGGCGTCAGTAGATTAACATATATGTCTCATTGGTCATTTTAGAAATTCGATGTTCTATGCACCACTAGGTAAAGCAAACTTTTTGAAAGGGCCAGAAAGGACGAGAAAGAAAGAAAGATAAAACATTAAGAAAGCCATTGCCCTGTTCAGTATTTTGTGAAGAACTGTCCCTTCAATGTTGGATGGCATTGAGGAACAAATTCCTTATTGATTTGTTAACTAAGTTATTTTCTTCCTGTTCACCTGAAACTTTAAATTTTTGTCCACTACTGCTAAATGCTTCTATCTACTAATAGCCTTTGTAAGCAACATTCCTACTTTTGGCAATCATATAATATATCTTCAAACGTACCCAGGTTGAAGTGCTTTGAACAAACATTCTTTTAGTAATAACTTGGTCATCATGTGCTGTGCACCATGTCCAGTATGGTTTCTGATGGGCATAAGTAGCCCTTTGGTCCTTCTGAACCCTATTGCAACAATTTTTACCATATCCCCATTATTTTATGTGGAATCCTAAAATAAATGATGAACTTCTCCAGTGAAAAGAGTAAGATATCTCTAAATAGTATAGATTCTAAGTAAACATCTTGATTTATCAACAGATGGAACAACAATAGGCATTTTATTCATTTAGTATGTCAAAGTAAAACCTCCAATATAAAAGAACGGGTTTTCTTGGTTTTAGTGGAAAGGCTGAGAATCTTCAGCTGGTTTCAAGTGTTTGTGGAAAGAAACCAAGATGGGCATTTGTTTTCCAAACTATGATTTGTGTTTGTCATATATGTACTATCAAACTAACAAAAATATTCTTGGCCACTTTTGATTTTCTATTTACCTCGAATATGTTACTAAACTCGAAGAACAATTCAGAATAAACTTTGGATAACTAAGTGAGACCAGATATCATATTGATGGAAGGCTCTCCAAAATCATTAAAATAGGAAAATGTCTTGCAAGCAGGTGTTGGAGAAAAACTCCAGGGAGATGTAAGGCAGGCAGAACACTACATATTGAACATTTTGAGTTAAGAACTAGTAAATTAATTTGAGATTGGCATGAGGATTATTTAAAATTGCTTTTGCAAATGTTGCTTGAACATGGGTATGTGAGCCTGCCTTCTTTGCCTAGTAGACAGGATATGAAGGACTCCCTCTGACAAAACGTGAGACCAACCTGATATGATTATTGCTATATCACACAGATTTATTCTGCCTTTTTGTGTCCCTCTCTCTGATTCTGACTCCTAAAACAAGGTATGTTATTTTGAAATGAATAAACATCTTATTATGAATACAAACACCTAAATGCCTTCTGAAGGACCTCATATAGCTTCTATTTCTATGCAATTAATAATCGCAGAAAATAAGAGTCATTGAACTGATTGTTCTTGCATACATTTCCTTGGTATTCAACCAATATGCTAAAAAAATTAATATACTTGAACTTCGTATACCAATAACTCTTGGCAAGACTATCAACATTTTGCATGCAAACTATTGAAGTTCATGTTAATAAATGCAGATATATTTATAGATGTGCATGTTTCTAAGCATATCTCGACATATATGACATAACTAGAGAGAACACCTTTCCTCCTCTTTCCTTTTTTTCCCTCAAGAAAGAGAAGCCTTCCCAAATTCTTTATTTGGAATTCTAAATCAAAAACCTTTTTGGTTTGAGTCTTTAGGAACCTTTAATGAGGGCTGGACCAAATAAAAAACCAATATTGGATTTTGCAAGTTTTAAGGATCATAAAGCAGCAGAAGTCCAATGCTTGTCGACTTCGTGTATCATGCCACCGAACACGATTTGAAATTGTGAAGAGATGCAGATTATTACATCCAACAATCATTTCTTTTATGCATTTGGACTATGCTTCTAACACCATCTTAACTATTATCTACATTATTCATTCTCCAACATAACCAATACTAGGCCTTTTTAATATCAATGTTGCAAACATGTTCCTGAAAATAAATTTTAATTGTTCCTATTATGCATAAGTAGCCTTCCTGGTAACAAAGCACAAGTCAATATGACACGAGAATATTAGAAATCCCAATCAAACCCATTTCCATATAAGGAAAATACCAAAACATTGTCTCTCTACATTAAGAATTTAAGAAATAACCTGAGGAATTGACTAAGACACCTTAGATGATTATGACAAAGGCAAGACATAAAGGAACCACCCCCATGTGTACATATTAAAAATTTGAGGAACCACTTCTCTCCTATTTGACTTCATCCTCAGCTTTGAGGAAACACCTTTCTCTTACTCATTTCTTCCTCTTATACTCTCTTGAACCTCTAGTTGAAACGATCATAGAGAAACAGCTTCTTCTTTTATACCCCTGTTTTTGCGTAAGCTATAAACCACTTCATCACCTCTCACAGAATGTAATTCTCTGTGCCAAACCTTTGGAACTTTAAGTGACAGCTTGACCCAATCTGACTAATGTTGGTAATTGCAACAGGAATTATTGGAATCAAAATTAAAACAGAATGCTCATAGAACCCAAGTCACTATTCCTGATACTGAAAAAATGTAAAATGATAACAGAATATAGGATGCCAAAACCCAATGACCACTCATACATTTTTGGCATTATTTGTAGATGAGCAGATCCTAGCTTGTTGGTTCCTGATTATATGATGTAGAGTATAGTGAATCCTTGGCTTGTTCTTCATATTCATGTCAGTACATCTCTATTTAGTGATGACAATCAACTCAATATCCTCATATTTGTCAAAGTGGCCTAATGCATGTGTTAGTTTCTTTATGTCCAAAACTCAAGTTAAAACGGCATGATGAATCTTTAAAAAGGTACAGGTCCCATATCACAGATATTAGCTTATATCTAAAGCTTTAAGAACATTCAAGCCATTTTTGAACAATCATATGACATTAGGAGGTATCTTTATTAATATTAGCTCTCCATTATTTCAAAAGTTTATTCCAAAATATCATGTGACATAAGATGTTCTAAATAGTTGTTCTTTCCATGGTTAATCCTCAACAAAGGTCAGAGACATTATAATTCAGAATTCTTTTTCTAAAGCACCCTTAAGAATTCTTTTTCTAAAGCACCCTTTAGAATTGACCACGTACAATACTACTGCTAGCTTAGCACCCTCAACAATCCGAAACTTGGGATTGCAATTGCTTTGACCTAGAAGTCCTTCAACTCCATTTCCATTGGAACATAACTCTCAATGCTTCAAAACATTTGTTCATCATGTGACACTGCTTGTGACAATTGGATTTTTCAGTAACTCCTACATTTGATATAGATGATAATATAATGGGAAGAGACTCCTACTTCAGGAAGTTAATATGTCAACATCATCTAGCAAAACATAAACATTTCAATACGATCCAGCGAAATTGAAGAGCAAAAGGTGGTAGGGAAAATCATTCTAAATATATTTATGCCATAAGAAGTATGCAATAATAAGGCCACTTCAGAGGGACTCAAACCACTCATCCCACGTAAGGGGAACTTTATTATACTTTCACATTCCCTTAGCATCTCTAAACAAGTCACCTGAAAGTGTGGATCTATTAGATCCTTTATGATCTCTTTTAATTAGTTTCTACTCGTTTAACTAGTAAATGAACTCCTCTTTCTTATATAGTGCCCATTGTCAACAGCCAAAAGTGCAACCATCTTCATTTGCACCTTTGCACAACCAAAGGAAAAAGGTGAAGAATCCTTGATTTCTAAACAAATCATGTTAGTCAATGCAATGGATTCCACATCCTCTTTGAATTTAGTTGATAAAATAAATTCTTTCTCAGAGTTTCCAGTAATCAAATGATAAGGCTTGAAAATGATAAAATAGATTCTTTCTCAGAGTTTCCAGTAATCAAATGATAAGGCTTTGCAGCATTCTTTTCATTTTCAAAGTCCACCAAATAGAATCCCTCAGTTCATCACTTCCTTTTAAATTTTATATTTTAGGGGAAATTTAGTTAACACATTGATGCAATTGTGAGATTTATATCTAACTTGCAGGAAATCTACAGGCTCTTTTGAATATTTGTTTTCTAGTTTGCTGCTTGTCAGCCATGATCACATATAAACCATAAGACAGTCTGAGAAATAAATCTACATTAGTTTTCAGAAAGATAAGAAGCATCGAAAAGGAGTCGTAGAGGCTTGCCTCCTTGTGCGCTAACAAAAGGTGCACCCACATAGTGACACATTTCTTATCTTATCCTCTTAAATCCTAATCAACTAACGCAATGAATCATAGAGTTTAATATCTATAAACTCCATTTATTTACCTATCACAATCAGATATTAATTTATTAATGTCCTTGCCATGCCCAACCCCTTAAGTGCTTGTTTGGATGATTGGGCCCAAAATCCTATAGGAATCATGAGTTTGGAATGATACAACCTACATGAGGCCTAATCCAGTCTGTCTTTATACATACCCAGAAAACTATTGCAGTGGGCCGGTGTGAATCCCATAGAGAGGAGAGGCCTAGCCCGGCCTCATTTAGATGATTGTAAAGGCTGAAAGCAACGATTCCTATAGCATTTCATCCAAACAGGCTCTAAATGATGTTACTTACCCATGCTTCTAGAAATAAAGGAAAGGTTCTTACCCTGGCTTCTAGAAATAAAAGGAATGGTAATGTCAGGAGATCTATATTCAATAAGAATGATGTCAGTTATCACTAATCACCTCTACACCAGGACATCAATGTCGATAACTCGAGATCAAAATGGGACCCAGGGAGGAAAGTAAAAGACTGCGAATTATAGAAAGCGCGTTAGCTTTGACAAAGCTAAACCCCTTATTCGCCAGCTATCAGCTATGTAGAACAGAAGTTCCTTTTCCGTCCCGTGCCATAGATACCGCTACATGGAGAAGAACAAAGTTAGGAACCTGAGGCGTCCACCTCACATATTCACGTGACCACATGCTCACATGCATCGAGAACCAAAGGCCATCCACCGTATGTCACTTTGTCCTTTGCTCTTTGTAACATTATCATTTGTCATCTAGTAGCCCCTCCCCTCATCATTAAGTCATTATCAGTTTATTAAGTAATTAAAATTTGGCAAAGGAAAAGGGCAACCTGGTAAAGTACCTGGCTAACGAATCCAGCCTCCAGCATCCATTCCCAGGGGATCTGAAACCCCTTGTATCTCATCGCTGCACTTTCTCGGACACGTGACAGGTTATAAACCCCTTGCTCTAACCTGTTGTAGAATATTAAGAGCAATGATTGTGGACACTTTAATCAAATCACTTCCAGATAGATGAAGATATCTCACAGAAGAAAGATGAAACAAATACTTCTCCAGAAGGGATTGCATCTTCTTGAGAGCAGAAGCGCAGGGCTGGCGGGGATCGTCGCGGAAGGACGAGGCCTCCGATTCCAACTTCTTTAGATCGCAGTAGCCAAAGGCGGCTTCTCGCATTGCGTCCGCTTTGTGCTCCGGCCAGTCGAAGTGCTTCAGCACCGCCCTCTCGTCCACCTGCCATGGCGTTTCCTAGTTAAAGCACCACAGCTCTTCTCCGAGTCCCTCTGCTTAATGTTATAACTAAGATGGTGACAAGGAGTACCAGGAAGGAAAGCTCTTCGTCGAGCCATTTGACGAAGGCGACCACGTCTTCGATGTTGGCGAACGCGGCGTTCTCCACCTCGTTTATGAGGAACCTGATGAAATCCCCCTGCGTCTCCACGTCCGTCTTTATCTGCAACAGGGTAATAGGAAAGCAATTAAAAAAAGAGAGCTGGATTTGCTGCTGCTCGTCTAACAATAAAACCAACAAAGCCAATTAAAAACCTTGCGACCATGACGCAAAGACGACCATGTCAGCTCACCAAAAAAATACAAAAAGGAAAGGTAGTTATGTAATTTTGCTCAGAAGAGATTCACAGGAGCTTTGGTGACGATGGCACCACCGTTGGCGGAACAGTGGTGATTACGTGAAGCTGGGTGTGGCGGAGAGAAGAGGGAACGGGGACGGTGACGGGACTTACGGCGAGGAGGTGAGCGGACCGGTTCTCGATCTCGCCGATCATGTTCCGCGCGTTGGCCGCGGCAGGTGCGTCCGGCACTCCGCTGCCGGACTCCCGCTTCGAGTCCCTCCGCATCAGCGAGTGGTAGAATTCCACCACCTCTGGCACCCGCCTCACGGACGCGGCCGCGGATCTTGACCCCTTGGCCAGAGGCGGCGGCGGCGGAGGTGGAGGAGGCCGCGCTCCGGCTCCCGGGGCTGGCGGCAGTATCGGCAGCAAGCCGCCAAGTTGGGAGCTCTGCTTCTTGTTATGGAGGTGGCCGTCTCAGAGGAAGACGAGGACTCCGATGAGGAAGAAGTGCAGAAGGAGCTGGAGGAAATGGAGGAGGGCAATGGAGGGGGTCTTGGAACCCTAGGAAGTCGAGGTTTCGAAATCTCTTCCCTGTCGCAGCGAGATTGTTGAGTCCTTTCAGCTTCCCCTTCCTCTGCCTTGAGATCTGTAGTCTCTGGCTTCTGGACTTCCTGATTCGAAGCGCTCTCGGTAGGTTTTGGGCCATTCCTCAAGTTCTTGAGAAGGTTTGACCTCGACGAGGCGTCGATGAGACCCTGCAACCTCTGGGACGAGGAGTCGATGAGACCCTGCAACCTCTGGGACGAGGAGCACTCGTCGATCTCCCCTGTTCGGCCGGAGAGACACCTTGACTCACCGTAGCTCTGCTCCGAGACGATCCTCCTAAGCTCCTCGATCTCAACCTCCAGTTCTTTGATCCTCACCTCCTTCCGCCTGCCTTCCTCCTCCTCGCCGGCGATCTTGGACCGCAATCTCTCCTTCTCCAGCCGTAGTGCTTCGTTCTCCTCCTCCAAGTGCTCGGTCCTCTCCTTGAGCCGGCCGAGCTCGTCGTTCTTGGAGGATATCTCCTTCTCGAGGAAGGGGACGATGGCGATGGTCTCTTTGACGATCTTCTGCTCGAGGAGCTGGGTGCGGAGGCGGGACTCCTTCTCTTGGAGCTCCTCCACGACGCGAAGGAGCTCGGCGACGTCCGGCGGCCGCGGCTGGACCTGGGCGGAGGAGCGGGGAAAATAGACGCCGAAGGAGCGCGAAAGACGGCGGCGCCGCCTTGGGTTGGACGACGGAGCCTTCTGGGACCCCGGGGAGGAGGAGGACCGTCGGGGCGTCTCCGACTTCGGTGTCGCCGGGGTCTTCTGGAGCCCCATTGCCGCCTTGACCTTTCCGGCCACCATTGCGAAGCCTTCGGCTGTGGCCTTTTCTTGTCGTTATATTACTTCTGGACCGTTCAGTCTGAATCGAACGATGGAGACGGCTTGCATCTCAACTGGTGGGGCGGCGACAACGAGGTGGTGTTCCGAATAAAAGAAGCGAGTGCGGATGGCTTTTCTTTGCTTTCTCATTTTTTAACCAAAGCGAGTGAGGGAGGGTGGAGACATAGAAGAGATTCGACTCCTGCGTTAAAGATACGAAAGGAGTGGGAGGGAACACAGAAGTCGAGGAACGGTCTTCTTCCTCTCTTTTTTTCCTGGATCCAAAAAGTTTTGAACGGAGGAGGCATGGACTTCTGGAAAAGATTCTAATATATAGGCCAAGTTACATTACTTTGTTCTAGTGTTCCGAGCACTCGATAAGCATTAAACAGCTCCTTCCATAGGAATAAAACGAAGAGCTTTTACTGAAGAGGAGAATTTTGTGCGCAGGGTTTTCGATAATTAGTGTGTGTTCCGACGGGACATTCGAACGAACACCTGGGAGGAGTGAATTCGAAACCAGTAAGAAAAGTAGCTGGAACGCTGCAACGGCAGGCACTGCTGGAGGATGCGGTGGGGCGCGATCAGCTGCTTGGGCCCGGATGTCAAATAGCCTGCCATGCGGGTCGCCAATGAAGCCAAGAAGAATGCTCCGCTGGCCAATCAATTTATGATTTTTTTAATATTTTATGAAAACGGTATGTAATTTATTTATTGAATGGACCAGAAATTAATGGGGCCTACTTATACATTGAGACAATATCCGGTGCTAATTGTAGGAAAGAGACCAATCTTATTACTTAGTGTACGTAACGTTCCAGTTCAAATTATATTACTTATTAATTAATATTTTATTACTTGTCATTGAATAATGTATCAATTTTGTGTGCTAGAAGATTCTACTGCACCAGGAGGAGAAGAGATTCTAAAACACCAATTTTCTTGTATCAGGGATTCTTGTTAACAACACTCCCTTCCACGGAAAAGGGTATAACATGAAGCCGTGACAGGGCACACGGCAATCAGGGGCCTGACAAATCATAGACTGGCTTCTCTTTTGGTAACGGTGTAGCATACTCTCACGGTAATTCAACCTCTATTCTCCTCCGGAAGGACTAGCCGTTTTGGGGTATAGTGGCGTCCGCAGTTGTGTCCAATTTCTTCTCGCGTGGCCTGAACGAATAATTGCGATGCCTTTAGTCCTTTCCCTTGTTAAAACTATTTGGCCGCAATTATTTAGGCACCTACGTATTAGACCTTCTTGTGGGCTCCGACTTTTCCCTTGTCCCAATTGATGTGGAGTAGCAATCTAGACTGTCCCAATGAACGAAAGCAGTGAAGTGGAGGGCTTAGTTTCAACATCAGTTGCTGCTCGTGTACTGCACTATCACGGGTGGCTGAACAAAAGGAATTAGAGGTCCATAATTGAGCTTGATTCGTAAGTGGCAAGTAAGTTCCTACCTCAGAGATCAATTCGCAGTAATTTCTAATAGCGCACCATAGCATTCATGATTCTTAGCTAGCTACACTAGTCTCCAGCACCTGTCGGCTAGTACCAGGCCCAATGGACGTAAAAAATAGAAGACGGTTGGGAATAGCATAGTACTAAGCTCTGATCGTTTTTCTATCTACTAGAGTCTAAACTTTGTCCTGCAGTAGCTGGCATTTCTCCTAGAACGGGAATCTTAACATCCACGGAAATGGAATAAGCGAATGGTGATCTCGGACCAAGGCCACTTTGCCGTAGGGTGAGGTGGGCGCAAAACGACCAGATCACCGTGTCCTCTGTTTCGCTAGTGGCTTTGCCTTTATCCGCCGCTAATTAGGAGTCGTCCAAAGAGGTATATTTCTTCCGGTGTTCAGCTGTTTGGCCATTTTATTCTGCTAAAGAGCTCAAGGAATTGAACCGTTCCATAGCACGATTCCTCTCGTGATTTTAGTCAAGTGAGCGGTGAAATTTACTTGGAGGGGAAGAGTGAAGAAGATGCTGATAATAAATTAATAATAAGAGAGTGGCTAGCTACTGGAGTGAGTGCTGAAATGTGGACTAATGACGGGGGTTGATCACCAAATGCTGTGGGGGATAGCCTGTTGCGTTATTGGCAATCATACCAACTACGTGATCTTATTAAAGTGGAGGTGGAGAGGAGGAAGCATTTGTGCGCAAAGATCCGAGATGAATAAATGTCCATGGTGGCTGATGCAAGTATACAACGTATAGCAAAGATGGGCTCACTGTGCTATATATGTTCCCATTAAGCCTCATAAAGTTGATGAGGCATCAGACAAGTGGAAACATTTCTCATGAATGATGGCAAACAATAGGCTCACCAAAAAGAAGAAAAAGAAAGGAAACAATAGGTAGATGATGCATGTCTGACTGATGATGCTGATGGAAGATCCAACTTCTGGTGGGCATGAAATCTCCTATTTATATAACAGAAATTTCCAATCATGCGTCTAGAATGCAACAACATATGTATAAAGCTGCATATGTTAGTAAGCTTCGATTTGGACTGGGAGTGCCCTTTGGATCGCAAGCTAATTTCCAACGACCAATTCTAGCATCAACCAGCACGTAGAACGTGAGATAGAGTGAAAATAGGGGAAAGATTTGGAAAAAAAAAACATTCCTTTATCATGGTCCCTACGTTTCCTTGATAAATCGGTGTGCTGCTTTCATGTACTGGTTGTCTTTAAACTGTGTTTCCACTACAGACAAAGCATTATAGACAAAAAGTTGGTAGGGACATCAAAAATAGGTAAACTTAATTCCCAAGTGATTTTAATGCCGTTGTTGGATGACTGCATTTGATCTTTAATTTTCTATCCTGTCAGCATGAGGGCGGTCATGAGTCAGAACTCATAACTATTGCTTGTGCATATAAAGTGAATATATTTTCTAAAGAGTTTGAGAAAAGCATGGCTATTGTAATCCAGAGGAAGAGAAACAGTGATGCCATTTGATATATTAGATAATATGAATGCAAAATGAAAGTGGAGAATCAAATCTATCAATGTTTTATCTTCCGGTCACAATGGCCAAGAAGAAATTTATGCATATTCAAGGCATAGAATAGTCAAAGAAAGCATTAATTGGATGTTCTTGCCAATGTCAACTTAAGTTCCAGCGTATCACGACTTTTATTGTTGAAGCGTAAGAAAGGTGGATCAGTTGTTTTTCAGCTCTCTCCACTTTAAAAGCTGGTAGGATCTTACTCGGACCAAATTCTGAAGAAGCTATAAAGACGAGGGTTGTTATAGTTAATCGAGATATAAAAATTAGATCAAGCTTAATTAGATTGTCTAAAAAGAACACTAAACTTAATATTAACTATTGTAGCTACTACAAGTAGGATTGAACAGGGTTCAAAAGAAAGATTTATTATATCAAGAAATCGAATTACATATTAAATTTTTAGAGACTATAACTAGACCATATGAACTCTGATTAAGATGATATTTATTTTTATTTTAAATCGATTAATTTTAAGCTAGCTCTATGATACCGTCCCGTCTCTTAAAAGGTTCAATTCGTCAAGCAAACAAAATCTAAATTTCATCACTTAGGTCTCAAAATATACCGATCAAATCAAGAATTTCTTTTTAAAAAGATTTTGACTAAGCATATCTTCTTATTTGGGAAGATAGGGCGAATCCCGGAGTGTGTCGGTCAGACAGACCAACGCTACCCCTAGCCACTCAAAAGGCCGAATCTACTCCACCGACTCTCTGTCAGGTAGGGCGGCCGAGTCCGACTTCTACAAGCCACCAGATCGGCCGACCGTGCTCCCGAGTCGCCATTCGACAGCCGAATCCCGACGTATAGTCGGCCAGCCCTTCAAAACGCCGTACGACCGGCATGGGCGCTATCCTGTCAAGGACATGCTCCACAACCGCCCGGGGGTATTGTCCTGTCAAGGATTTTGGGCGCCGTCCTGCCAAGGACATGGATTAATTCCAATGACCTATCAGCCCATCGATGATTTGACAACCCCGGCGACTCGACAACTCTCCAGTTGTTTACATCATCAGTGGCGGAGCCATACCGCCTTCTGCTATAAAATGGAGTAAGGCAACAGCTTAACGGAGGGGTCTGGAGGAATCTCGGAAGGCGCTCTAATTCTCTGAAGCCCTCTCGAGTTCTCTCTCTCTCCATCGCTGAGCCCCCCTTGATTCTTTTTCTACTTTTACTGTTGCCTAGTCTCCTCTCTGACTTGACCGTCGGAGGATCCCCGCCGAAAGCATCTCCGGTCAGTGTGGACTTCCCTTGCAGGTGCTCGTTCCCGGCGACCAGGCACGAGAGGATTGGCCGCAACAGAGATTATCCTCCGTTGTGAACAAATCTATCTACTAACCTTTCCTAGCCACCCAAGCATTTTTTATGAACTATTTTATTATCCTTTTTTCAGAAAAATGGTAATTCATCAGTTCATTGGAAAAGGAACTAGAACACAGATGAGAATAATGAGCAATTAGACTAGCTGTCTATAAACAGACGAGGGGAGAAGTAGAACGGGGATGGATAGCAGGATAAGGTTATTCACGAGAGTGGTCATAGTAACAATTCAAATATCCACCTCATTCTAGACTTAATAACATTGACCCAATCAGGAAAAAAAAATCATTTTCCTTTTTTTAAAAAAAAATCACATGCTGATTTCATGGGGCAATCAGTTTCTTCCCACGTTGTCAGACACATTAGTTCATCTTCGTATCGTTTTCGACTTTCTAATCCTCTATGTAGATGAGCCAACAATGATTCTCGACTGCATGACTGGAGCTTGGAAATTAAGTTATTTGTTATAGTGGCATAAAAATGATATGTCCTTTCCTTTCATTTTCCCCCTTTCTTAAAAAGACAACTACAACAACCGAAGACGAACATCAACAACTGAAGACGAACAACTCTTACAAAGGCTTTGGTCCTAACTCGTCTTTTGTTTTATCATTCCTTTTCTTATTGATGAACTAAAGATCAATCTAATAATTACATATGCTTGATATACATGCTAGGGACATGACCATGTGGTCTAAGATACCATGTAAATAGATACAAGACCATGTGGTAAGCAAATTACTGGAATTTTATTATGATGCGTCATTTCGCCATAACTAGAGGAAAGTGAAGTTCCTCAAGCCTCTTCATGAATCATTATAAAATAGATCCGTGGCAATCAAGCTTGTGATAATTCCACTTCACTATGAAGAAACCGAGCCACATGCCAAGAGAAATATACAGAATATAGTGGATGCCAAATGGTATAAAGTTTTCTGTTTTAAGAAATTTTGATTGGCTAAACTCGTATCCACGGCCGCACCGCTTCTCATAAGGGGTGGGTCAGCAAAAGGACCATTCAGCAAACCCATGGCAATGAAACGGTAGGCAGCTTCCGTTAAATGGATGCCATCCCAACCTACGTAAGTCGAGGGATCTTTACACACGTTAAAACCTGGTTGACTGCAAAAAAGGGTTGCATTAAAATTATATGAGCCGCCACCTCCACAGCAGACTTTTAAAGCTCCATTGCTGAATCCTGCAACAGTATAATGAAATAGTTAACCGACGATATTTTGCTACCAAGTAGGGATGGCAAATTGATCCGACCCGATGGGTATACACCCTACCCAAACTCGGTCAAACCCAAAAATAGGGTTTGATCGGATTTGGGTTCGGGTTGGGTAAAACCCGAAAACTATAGTACGGGT
>KE504733.1:1143219-1162850 GCA_000441515.1 Elaeis oleifera
TTTTTTTTTTAAATTGCTAAATTAAATATAAATTTGATCATTACATGTGCTTGGTATTCATTGTAGGTACAGGACCACGTGGACTAAGATGCAAATAACAGAACAAGACCATGCGGTAACCACGGTACAGGAACTTACAAACATATTATCATGCGTCACTTCGCCATAACTAAAGAAAGTGTAGTTCATCAAGCCTCATGGAGCAAGCCGATCGAGCCACATGCCAGGAGAAATATGAAGAATATAGTCGATGCCAAATGGTGTCACAATTTCTTGTTTATTTATTTCAATTAGCTAAACTCGTATTAATGTCCATACCGCTTCTAATGGAGCCGAGCACTCATGATGGGTGGGTCAGTATAAGGACCATGGAGCAAACCCATTGCAATGGAACGGTGGGCAGCTTCTGTTGAATGGATGCCATCCCAACTTACGTAAGTTGAGGGATCTTTACAAACGTTATAACCTGGTTGACCACAAATAACTGTTGAATTAAATTATACGGCCGCCACCTCCACAACAGGCTCTTGATACTCCATTGCTGAATCCTGCAACAGGATAAATAGTTAAGAGAGGATATTTTTGCTAATAAGATTATAATAATGGCCCTCCCTGTTTTTAAGAGGATGTTTTGTGTTTAAACATTTGGAGTAATTTATTTCTACAATAGTTTGACGTGGACAAACTTTTAAACATGCATGTTTATAAAATGATGCAATTTAGACTGCTCTAACGGTTGCACCCCTACACCAAATCATGAGTCTGGTTTCTCTTAAATGTGAAAGGCATATTTTATAGTACGTAAGACTCAAGCACCATTTTGTATCATAACACGACAAAAAATAAAAATAAAAAATAAAATAATCAGCTTTATGCCACGTTTGTGCCCCATAGATCGATCCAATTGGCTCTTAACAAGTGCTATTAAGCATAAATGACAGCTAAAGCTTTCTTGGGGTTAATCCACCTAGCCCACTTGCACCAGCGCTCGTTATGAACAAGTTAAGCCAGGTTATCAAGCATGGCTGATCTTTACCAAAGAAGCGTATAATTATAACATAGTCCAACATCATAAAATATGACAGCACAAAGAGATGGGCCACGTCAGGCAGCAATTTGTCATGATGCTAGCCCGGCCAACCCAGCCCTTGTATCATAATTAACATGTCCAATAAGACAATAACAAAAAGACATTCATTTAAAATTCTACTTATTTAGTTTGATAATTTTTATCGATATATAAAAAATATTGACATTAAAATTTTTAAGACACTTATATATGATAAATTAAAGGCACCTATATATGTCACTAAATAAAATTTTATCCATATTTTTTTAAGAATGCCACTAATGATCATTTTTGTTGCAGTGATGTTTAAAATTTTACTCATTTAGTTTGAGAAGTAATGATGTACTATTTATCTGTCAAATGCTAAATCAAGGGATAAGAATTAGTTTGATATGGTTGCAAGAAATTTCTTTGAAAATGAAGAGGATCTAGCTTTCCATTTGGTCAAATATTAAATAGCTTTTCTCCACAGAGAAATCCAGCAATAGATTTTCTTTCAGTCAAACATCAGCTAAAATCAAGGTTTTGTTGGGCTCTGATTGGGACCGTGCTGACCTTTCACTTTTAGCAGTTAAGCCCAAGAATGACTTTGGCATCATAGCCACATCATGTCTACCTTCCTTTGTTTTTGTTAAAAAAAGATGTAATAATAATGAAAGCACCACCTATCCCTTAAAAGAAATTAACCTATAAATCCATCCAAGCGATGATGATTGATGAGGATCTCGATTATGGTCTAGTTTGTATTTCTACCGATGGACGCACCGTAGCGTTTTGGATGGCGAGCCAATCGAATCGCCGCACCATAGTAATCAGCGTAAGTGAACCTTAACCGTGGGTATTTGATCCGAAGCTGTTCCAATAACCGACGCAGCAGCTTGTTGTGGTATCTCATCAAATCGTTCAACTTCTTCAGGCATCCAGTCCGAGGGTCGTAGTCTTCCTTGTTAGGACTCTCGTAAAGCGTGAGGAACGCCCCGTAGCAGCCAATGGGTGGATTCCCGGGCACCACCAGATCCATTGCCCCATGTTCGATCAATCTCTGTACCAAAATGTGAATCTGTGATATAATAAATAGCCATTTGGTCGTTGCAAGTAATATCAGTCCCGTAGTTGAGAAAGCCTACGTACCTCGATGGCCATCGAAACTGTTTCAATGACTTTGGGCACGTATGATCTCACTTCCTTCAAGCTCCTCTTTACGCTCAAGGGAACGTTGTAATCATTCCCTCCAATCTCTCCGACCATGAAGAGAGATTTACTGAAGTAGTCCTTGCAACCTGCAACCATGTCATATACAGCAGTACCATTATGAATCCAACCATGAGAGTAACATATATATACATAGATGGTGCTGGTTACAGAACGAAGACAACTTCTAGTTGAGTTGCAGAGGGAAGGCTTCAACTCTTCGAACCACCGAAGCTGGACGCCCAAGGACTGATTGACCCTAGCGACAGCACCAAGGCCTCTCCGTCGGAAGAATTCAATGTCAAGTGCTGTGGCACCCGAGACGGCAAAATCGGCTCCATGACGGAAATCTTGGCCGCGAGCCAAGGATGGTGGAAGGAATGGGAGCCCGAAAGCCTCAGCTGCATGATAACAACGCAAACGTGAGTTCGGTTCCGGGACGACTCGTTCTGCTACCAAGCTACTTAAAACCAATTAAGATGGGGATACCAATGAAGTCTATGATCAACCGTCCATCAGAGAAACGACCCGTAGGGCGACCAAGAAGGTCATGCCATAAGGGAGCCTGCCGATCGGTGCACTAGCATTTAGGATGAGCAAGTTGCCAGTGTCGGATAGGGAGTCCCCAAAGTTAAATATTGAGGTGTACGGTTGTGGGACAGAAAAGGAAAGTAAAAGTATGACAACAAGTGGAAGAAGATAAAGATGGAGAGGTTCATGGTAACAGTTGAGAAGAAAGAAAAGCGCTCAACTTTGTGCATGGCTTCGTTCAAAACCGTGTCCTTAAAAGCCTTTCTTCTGGTTCAGCTGTCGCCTTCTATCCTTAGCAATTGGAACTTTGAGGATCACGTAGTCGTTATTAATTTGATTCTAACCAAAGATTGGGACTCACCATCAGTCGCCCAGCAGACCAACGTTCTTCTACAGTCCATGGTTGCTCCACTAGTGTACGTGGTGGTAATGCGTATTCAATGACAAGCAATTAGCAGATAACAACACAGGCGCGAATATGTGGAGTAAATTAGCCAAGAAGAAATGAGTTAATAATTGATACCCGATTGCCTTATTTTCGAGAGAGAAGGGGATTGGGTAGGGTTGGAAGGGGTGCCAAGAAACGATAAAATTAAGTAGAGGTTAGAGAGTAACATTCGATCTTCCTACTTTCAAGAGAATTGGCTTAAAAATCCGTATTCAGAATAAAAGAGCCAACCAAAAAGCTGCCAAAACCTTGACAAAATAACAAACTACCATTCTGGATTGAAAGCGTATCTGTGACATGAATGCGTTGATGAACCTTCAACACGGTAAGAAACTCTTCTTGTGCTGGTCAGATGGTGTTGGTGGTGATCGATCTCTGTGTGTTTCTGAGAAATCGGGTAGGTCCCAGCCACTCCGCCCAGCCTGCCCCACCACACCTAATTAGGCTCTCTGTCTTTTTAACTTCTTGACTGAGAACTGAGAAGGTGATCTGGCTCTTTTGAGTTCAAATTACGGGATCTGAATGATCGCTGTTTTTCCGCTATATGGGTAGCTGGCTTGTATTTAGGGAGAATAACACGGAAACCACCTCAATTTTAAAAGCTTCAAACGGTCCTTCAAGTTTAAACTGTTCCAAACCATCCCTTTCAAACAAAAAAAGACAAAAAGTTTAAACTGTTCCTAAACCATCATGTGGAACCTCGATTAGCAGACGTTACCTTATCATTACACCACCAAAATACTATTGCCCTCTTCAAAGTGCAGATGAATAAAAGGGTTTGGAATGCTTTGAAACGTATGCAGTGGATGATTTTTAGCTATGAGCCATATACTAAGAGTGCTTTGAGATCTGTACAGATGGATGAATATTCTTAATGCTTTGCAATCTGTGCAATTATGGTGATTATTAACTATTGACCATATATGAAGGATACTTTGAGATCTATATAAGTGGATCAATAAAGCGATTCCATGTACTTTGAGATCTGCACAATGGGTGATCCTTAACTATACATCATATATTAAGGATGCTTTGAGATCTATATAGGTGGATAACTTATGATGTTTGGAGTGCTTTGAAATCTATGCAGTGGGTGCTTTGTCACTATCGGCCATATATTAAGGTTGCTTTGGGATCTATGCAGGCACATGAATGAAGGAGTCCAAGTACTTTAAGATCTATATGATGGGTAATCTTTTAATATGGACCATGTTTGAGATTTGTATAAGTAGATGAAGGAAGGTACTCGGAGTGCTTTTACTTTGTATGGTGGATGATCCTTAACTATAAATCATATATTAAAATGCTTTGAGATATATACAGGCAAATGAATGAAGGTGCTCAGAGTGCTTTGAGATCTATGTAGTGGATGACTAATTGCAATAGACAAGAAGAAATTTAAGTATATTTAAAGCATACAAGAACCAATGAAAGTATTGGCTGTGCTATTCTTGTCAATATCCAACTAAGTTCCAGTATATCACAAATTCAATTGTCGAAGTACAAGGAAGGTGACGCCATTGTCTTTTAATTTCTATCCACTTTGAAATCTAGTTGGTTAAGACTCGAATCGAATTTTGAGAAAGCTACAAAAATGATGGCTGCTATAGTTAATGTAGACGTAGAGATTAGATCAAGCTTAGATGATCCAGAAGGATCACCAAACTCAATATTGACTACTCTAGCTATTATAAATATAACTAAATCGGGTGCAAGAATGAGATCCATCGCATAGGGAAGTCAAATTGCACACCAAATTTTTGAAGCCTATACAACTTGGCCATACAAATCCAATTAAGATAATATTTTTAAGTCAAATAACCTTTTAAACTCTATAGTATAGCGCCGCTCTTTCAAAGGTGTAATACACTAAGCAATTAGCTATAAATTTTAGCATTTGGGCTCCAAAATAAATCGATTAAATAAAAAAATTATTTAGAAAAGATTTGATCAGATATATCTCCCAATTTGGAAAGAATTAGATAATGAAAAGTTATAATATAGAAATTAAGATCTACTTCTTGCAAAAAAAATTTTAATATTTATTTCCGCTAGTTACATCTATTTTAAATAATTTATTCATATTCAAATTAGAAGAGAAATTTGATTCGAACTGTACAAAGGTAGATCTCATTACAATAAAGACTATTTGTCTCAATTTACATTTCACCTATGAAAGCAATAGAGATCTAGACCGTACTTTTATTATTTTTTTCTAGATTTTTTTAAATTTTTTTTTGAGAAATTCAAATTAAGCGAGTTCAAAATTTTTTTCTTTTTTTAGATTAGTTCATTAGAAGACTCGAATGATAAAATTAATCAACTTGAAATTATTTTTGAGTTTATACTCAAATGAAGAGTTTCCACATTTTACCTTCTGTTTAACTTTGTCTCGACGATAAAAGAATTAGCGAGTAACAACCGGCATGCTCGAATATCTTATCGAGTAAATAAGCCTAGAAGAAATAAATTAATAATTAATTTTAATGTGCCACCTAATCTCGTGAAGGCTGAAGTCAACTTTATCTTGGTATTGGACGCAGTGCCGAATAGATCCAACCGAACAACGGAAGAGCCACGTATCTCCCCTTCAAAACATTTAAAACAGTTAACATCCATTTAGGGCGTGCCCACCTTATCAATTTAGGAGCTGGTACATCCAACCTCTTCGGTCATTATTGCACAATCGAAATGATTATCACCATGTACGCAGCACAAGATCCATTATCAAGTAATTAACATGGGGCACTAAGCCCACTCTATATAAGGGGATAAGCCGGGACCTTCAGGTACGTTCTCTCACCCATTCACTCTCTTAAAATTCCTCATCTCTCAAACTTTCCATTGTTCCCTAGAAACTAAATGATTTTAGCATAAAAGGATCCTTTGCTGAATAAACTTCAGCAAGAAGACTTCCTTTTCTTTTTTCAAATTGGCTAGGCTATACCAAGCGATCCATCCATTCCAAGCTCAATTTTGTTTGCCACCAGTAGTTTCCACCAACTCTATAGCCCAAGTTCCAAACTTGAAACCTAGTTACCGATCTTACCTCTTCGCCTCGATCTTTGACCGACCTCAACACCTCAATTTGGATTCCAGCGATAGCAATCCTTGTTCGCCTTTTTGAAAGAGAACGGGCTTGAGGGAGTGGGGGAGGGTGCCTAGAAACGATAAATTTTAGTTAAAATAACAATATCTAATCTTTCTATTTCCTAAAGAAGCTGCTTAAATCGGTAAAGACATGCATACAAAGCTGAGAAGGTATGATCTAGCAGGGATCCAAGTCCATCCAATCACCCTCCGAGCAAATTAGGAAAGGTGATGATAAAGTTTGAGAAGACTCGGACTCAAACAAAAAATTATATCCTACGCCACATGCATTACATAGTTTGTTACTATGAGCTTCATTCATCATATGCTTGTCTCGTGATTGGTCCAACATGCTAGACATGATGCACGTCAATGCATTAGGTGTAGGATATAATTTCAATGACTCAACACTATATAGGATTGCTTAAATAAAAACTTCCTAGATCATAAATTTGTATCAGAGTATAACTCCATGGTTTCCGTTAGTTGGCCTAAAATAATACTAGAACATGCCATGCGTTTCACGTGGTATAGAGATAGAGGACCTCCTAGCAGAGCATCTTGCACCGGTTAAACTTTTTTATGATGAAAGGAGATCGGACCCTTACTAAGTGCTAAAATCGCCAGAGGATATAGCTAGAAAACCAAAGGTGGAAGCAATTGATGCTTTGCTATTATTAATCTAGGCAGTCGCAGCAAACAAGCTCCCCTCCAACTTGTTTTGTTGCGCATTCAAATTATCAAAATGTCGAGCAAAGGCCTACTTCTAATTTTGCTTGTAATAGTAGAAAATCATGAGTTAAATAAACAAAGATCATACTATTTAAATCAATCCAAGAAAGCTAAACTTATCCTCTTGAAAAATCCTAAAATAACTAAAAATTATAATCATAGGAAGCCAATAACCATTGTCGCAATATAGAAAAAACTATATTTGCTAATCAACCGCCAGTGATGAGAGGCTATCTATATCATATATCTTTTTGGTGAAGGCAAGAGAAATGAACCCCAAATATGACAGTAACCATCCAAAAGCTATACAATCAATGTTCTTATCTTTGATCCTTATATCTTTAATTATCCTTAGACTATATAAAAGTGTCTTGTTTTTTAATTTGCAATACACAAAGATAACCCTAACAAGATTACACTTTTAAATACGTTTTTCTATAACAATTCCAATTAATTCCTTTTAAAAAGCTCAAAAATGCAAGATAAAGTGATTCCAATATTGATGGCTTAAGAAAAATCTGATTTAGTAAGAAAAAATGATCTCAAATTTTCTAGGAAAATATTTGGTATGACTAGATTCTAACAAATTTCAAAAAATTAGGTAGAGATACTTCTAAATCAAAAGAAAATTATGAGATATAATACACTAGAAATTAATATTAGTTATAATTAATTATTTCTAGCTTTTAAAAAAATTAAGACTACAATATATATTTTTAAATTTAAAATATTTATCATTGATATGTATTTGCTTGTATATTCTAACAAGCAAGAGGAAAAATAGCGGTTGAGAAATTAAGAAACAGATGTGAAAATTCAAAAGCAATGCTATACGGTTCCATTATGTGCACACAGATAATTTTTTACCATACAGTCATAAAAATTGATGCTGTTGGGGGGGGGGGGGTATATCATCCAGGCCGAAGACATAAACGATGAAGCATACTGGGCTGTCATCACAGCACTGTCGGGATAAATGAGTATAATCCCAACGGCACATATGTCATCTCAGAATTGTGAAACTTCTGAGGGGAGTCATAAAGTTACATCGGAAGAGATCATTCAATATATAATAAGGCAATAGAAAATTCTGGACTCAATCTTCCAGATAGAGCTTCTTAATGGAAAATCCTGTCGAACCTAACTTCAATCACCGATCTTAGCTTCGGTCGATCCCAATTTCGGAGGTAAATCCAGACTGTCCATCAATTTCTATTTCAACCACACATCTTAGTCACCAGCATCGGAGCGGTCCTCATCTCCACTTACAATGCCACTTACCAAGCCAAAGCTTAGCGGCCAAACATATCCCATCTGAAAGTTCCGCACCTTTTTTCAAATTCAAAGCGGTCCAACTGACTCCGAAGCTAATAGGGCAGGTATAACCGCCGTATCTCGAACTCTCGATCCCAAATCTCGCCATGCCATACCTGAATCAAGCAGAACAAACTAGAAATTCCACGCCTAAATAACTCTCGCCTCTATCTATGAATAGAGGCCTCAAAGGGACCCTCTAGGTACGTACCTTATCTCTTTGATATATTTTTTTCTTATTCTTGAGACCTGATTTCAGAGTTGAAGGGTCTCCGTCAGAGCCAACTCCGATCAGAATTTGTCTTGCTGATCACTTCTCTGAAAGGACGCACTTCAACTCCAACCATCCCGATCGATAGTCGAATTTCGACTGCAATAGTGCGACTTACAAATTTTTTGCTAAATATAGCATGTTAGTAACTATGCAACTATCTTATCAAAAATTGTGGACTCAATTTACCCAAACAGTAGATTGTGGATTCAATGTATTTTTCATCTGCATCTAACAAATACCTTGAAGTATTTGTACATACAATTCTGTTTCTTCGAACAAAGAATAAGAGAGAACCAGATTTAATCAGCACTTAAAAAGGATGCCCATCGAGGAAGCGGGACGAGAGATAATTAAGTTTGCATCGTGATTCGTTGTTCAAAGAAATGTTCTACCTCACAGAACAGTAAGAGCAGATGTAGGGGTGCAAACCCAAGACTATTTTTCCTCAACACTTCCTATCGTACGTAGAGCCCAGGAGACGAAATCCAAAATGAGAGACGACATGTAGATTACTAAGTGGGAGCATATATAGAGGTTTCGATAAATAAGAATTGGATTGGTCAGCTCTAATATCATCATGACAAGATATATTCTGTCTAAAAATC
This sequence comes from Elaeis oleifera, assembly GCA_000441515.1. NCBI lineage: Eukaryota > Viridiplantae > Streptophyta > Magnoliopsida > Arecales > Arecaceae > Elaeis > Elaeis oleifera. The sequence goes on from KE504733.1 coordinate 1,152,474, forward strand.
TAAGTGTTTAGATGAATTGGTCTATGAGTACATAAGCACTACAAGAGTTCTTAACCAATTCAATATGAAATATTATTCCATGTCATCAGCTAGAAGATGTGTGACTGTTCCAAGATGTCTTGGAATCGTGAATTTGTAAACAAGAACTATCATACGGCAGAAAGAGATAAATTTTTCAAAACTTCTTTTTATTAAATAGACGATCATAATCACCAATTGGTGGAGAAGATGCAATGCTATTGCACATATATATAGAAATAGTAAAACTCTAAACATCAGAAAGAAGCATGAAGCAACAAACGTGCCCAGCATTAAAAGATCAAACAATATCAATTCGTCATAATATCACTAGTGGACGACAAAAGCAAAATACATAAGCAAAAGTCAACAAATCCAACAATACAACCAATAGAAGCCAACTACTTTCTTCATGAACAACAAGTAGACAGAGCCTAATGATTTATTTTTCGATGCATCGATGTTTGCAAACTGAACCAACGTTCTTTTTTTTTTTCCCTCCAAACAATTTGCGCCCAGGCATGGTTGATATAGCTTTCAGTTTGGGAGCCCAGGGCTCATAATGGGTGGGTTGGCGTAGGGACCTTGGAGCCAACCCGTGGCGATGTAGCGATAAGCAGCTTCGGTTAGGTGGATGCCGTCCCAAAATATGGACTTGGTTGGGTCCTTACATACGGTCGCACCTGGCTCAGCACACCTGGCTTGTGGATTGAAGTTGTAGGGACCTCCACCCCGCAGCAAGAATTAGAGCCCCATTGCTAAATCCTGCAGCAACTGAATGCCTAAGAAAGCAGGGTATCTTCGCTCAAAATGTTCAGAAGCATGCGTGAGTGAAACATCGAAAGTATATACTTAAATTGATCGAAAATTTAAAACTCAAATCCTTGTTTTCATGAAATTTAATGCTAGCCACTTGCCTACGTGTGAAAAGCAAGAATTACTGTATATAAATTATAATTTTATGGAAAATGAATATGAAATACTCCCAAGACAAAGTAGAAATGTGCATAAAATTGAAACAGGGACTTAAAACATGAAGAAGTCCTAATGGTTAAATGTTTGCCAAACGAGGGACCAGGAATTAATTTCCCCGATGTATATAAAATTGGGTGCCTTTATGCACGTCTGACAGGATGGTCTAAAAAATTATTTTGGGAATGGAAGGAGACTTACCAAAGCGTTCGGGTGACCGTACAAATTGAATGACTGGTTCATAGAAGTCGGCATAGACTATTCTGACCTCCGGATATTTGCTCCGGAGATTTCTTACCGTCCGACGAAGCAATTTGTTGTGATATCTTGATAATGCATTTAGTTTCTTGAGGCATCCAGTCCGCGGGTCATAGTCTTCTTTGTTGGGACTAGGGAGCAACGTCAAGAGCAACCCAAAGCAACCCGATGGTGGCGACCCAGGCAAAACTAGGTCGACAGCTCCCTGGTTGATTAAAATCTGCATAAAGTTTGCCACAATAGCCACTCAATTGATCAAGGACTACAAAATTGAGAAACGTCCTTTTTCTCCTAAAAAAATAAAGGTTGAAGCAACCTCCAATAAAATTATCTGGATCAAACTCTCATGAAGGAACACCACCAACGTTCAACCTAAAAATTATGGACCAGCTTTAGAATCTGTCAGGCACGCACCTCAGTAGTCTTCGAGATTTTTTCGATGACTTCAGGCACGTATGTCCTCACTTCCTCCAAGGTCCTATTGGCGAGAAGGGGAAAGTGGTAATCATTCCCTCCAATCTCTCCGACCACAAAGAGGGATTTACCGAAGTAGTCCTTGCACTCTGCAATGCATTTCGTTTAGCTCCATCAGGAGTACTGCCGAGTATGAGATAAATCATAGATGGATAGCATCAGTGAGAAACTTTCATCAATTACGCGAGTATAACCTTTGAGCGTGGTGCAAAGGGAAGGCTTCAGCTGCTCGAACCATTGAAGCTGGACGCCCAGAGAATCGTTGGTCCAAAATATGCCGGCGAGTCATCTCTGTTCCCAGAAGGCTACGTCAAGTGCCGTGCAAGCCGTGACGGCGAAGTTTGCTCCCTGTCGGAAGTCTTGGCCGCTTGCTAAAGATGGCGGCAGCAATGGGAGTCCAAACGCCTCAGCTGCAATGGAACAACAAACGCGAATATTTTAACACATGGGGATGGTTTGGGGACATGGGGGTCAAGTTATCAAGGTACATATGATGGAGGGATACCGATGAAGTCGATAACCAAGCGTCCGTCGGAACAGCGGCCGGTGGGGCGGCCAAAGAAGGTGATGCCATAAGGGAGCCTGCCGATGCCAGGAAAGGGCTGGGCACCGGTGATGAGAAAATTACCGGTGTCGGCGAGGGAGTTGCCGAAACTGAATATTGCATTATAGCGTGCAGGAAAGGAGTAGGAAATCTGGAGGCACGAGAAGAAGAGTAAAGTCAGGACCGAGATCTTCATGGTTGGGGAGAAAGAAGAAAGAAGTGATGGGGGTAGAGCATTGATTGGCGTGCACGGTCACGTGTTGCTTTTATAGCCGCATGGCGTATGGCTATTTATTTGTCTCGTTCCATGCCAGCGGCAAGTACAGAAGTTCTTTGCCCGTGGCTAGTTAAATTCGGTCCCCAAGTTTGTCAGTTGGAGAGCGTTGACTTTGTATTTTAGGATTACTGCTCAGAGCAATCCGAATATGGAGTCGCTGACTTCTAGTTGAAGTTTTTTTTGTTTTATTTTGGGTACAGCTGGTAACAGTTTTTCACTCGACGTTTTATATACATTAGAAACGCATCCAAAGTCACAGTCTAAAAAAAAAATTATAAAACCTATGTACACCCATTAAAAGATTTACAGCATACGTGCCGGAGTATTCCCTATAATTAAACTATTATTCTCAAAAATGATGTTAGAGCCCCAAGACGGCATGTTGAAGAAAAATCAACACAACGACAAGACAGAGGGAGAAAGTTGGACTTGCTTAACGTATAAGATAGAAATATTTAAATTAATTATATAATTTTTAGTATATAAGTAATATAGATAATTTAGAGATAGTATATTATGTTCGATAATTTGAATTATTGATGTAAAATTTATTATTGAATATAAATCTGAATGAATTTAATATTAAAAATAATATTAAATATTAAACAAAATGTGGTGCCAACAATGGGCTAACTCAGCTTATTGAAATTTTCAAATTTGAACCCGGTGAGACAAATGCATGGCTCTGTGTCCAAGTTTGATTGGGATCTAGCCATTTGGGAATGCATGCCCTGCTCAGCTTGAGGAATCTATTGCATGGATCATCAGTATGATCTCAGGGCCCCATGATCCATAGATCCAAAGATTTATGATATTTTTTTGGATGATGTTATCGAGCCATGTACAAATTTAGCTAAAATTGAGCTAGAATTCACACAATAAATCCAAGCCAAGCAGCAAAAAAAGTCACAGCCAATCGTAGCAAAAATAATTAAAAAAATCACAACGTAACTTTCAAATTTATAAGCATAAATATTAAATAAAAAAATAATAAATAAGCAATTTATAATTTATATTTGATAATATTATTTCGAAATGATGCCTTCCTCATATGATGTGATAGGGACGGTTTGAGTAGGTACAATGGATCCATCATAATCCTTAATGTTCTAATTAATTGCAAGCAACAAGAGTTATCTCAAAGTTGATCGGCAATATAATTAAAGATTTTGACATGCAGCCATTTATTGTGGCACATAAAGTAAATGAATTCAAGGGTATATATTTCTCAAATCAACATCATCGTAAATGATGGAGGTTGAATGGAGCAAAGTGCAGATCACAATATTCTCTCCACTCTCCCTCTCCCTCTCCCTCTCCCTCTCTAACCCCAAGCGTTTGCAATTAGACAACTCTTGATCGACCACGTGCACTCTTGAGACAGCGAGCCTTGAGGTTGTGTCGTGCACTCTTGAGACACCAAGTCTTGAGGTTGTGGTGGACACGTCTCCATCATACCCTACGCCTAAGGGTCTCCGCAGTATTTAATAACAACGTGCTGCGTGAGGCTGCGTATGTACGAGACTATCCATTGAGCGTGCCGCGCGTGCATGGTGATGGGACGCTGGATTTGGAAAAAAAAAGTTTTTGAACGCTAAATATTAATGCATAATTAAGTTCCTCTTGGACCTCGGCGTGGTATCAAGAGGCTATGTGTTAGATTAGCGAAATAGATGGAAAAAAATTTATTATGATATTCAAAATTATTATAATTTTAATTATTTATTTATTTTAATTATTGAATTAAATTTTAATTATTAGATCAAATATAAATTATTCAAATTTTAATCAGTCAAAATGCTGATGTACATTGCTGGTGCGGTAAAAACTTCAAAGATTATGGTTATTTCAAGTTTCATAATTAAGTCGATCTTCTATTAAAAAAATATTAAAAGCTTCTTCTGTGCACTACCGAAGGTGGAGGAGGGGATGATGATGGTGGGATGGTGTGTGGCGTAGAGAAGCCACATATAGGACTGTTCATTCGGTTTTAATCGATCCAACCCGATCCAAACCAATCCGATCCGATCCGAAAATAGAATGATAGAAAAATAAAAATAAAAAATCAATCCGAATAAAAGAGGAACTAAATCGAAATCAAACCAAAATTTCGGTTCGATTTCGTTATTCGATTTTTTTATAATTTTTTTATTTTAATTATATATTTTTGATACAACATATTCAAATAATTATTGCCAATTCATTGTGAGTTGTTACATTATATTTAATTAAATTCAAGATCTGTTGAATATGTTGATTGTTAATTTTTTACATTAAAAATCAATAATTGATAAGTAATAGTATATGGATAATTGATAAATAGATAATAAGCAAAATATAACATATCAAAAATTACATCATCTACAATATAAACAAGCAATCAAGCATCACAATAAATTATAACAATAGAACAAATCTAAATATCCAATTATCCATCCATATAGCTAACAAGTTCTCAACATAGTAAACAACATAAATTAAAATAAGAGTTAGTCATTATTTATAAAGTTGACCAAGGTTGACTTCGATTTTGGTTCGATTTCAAGATTTTGATTTTAATCGAATCAAATCGAAAACTGAAATTCTTAAAATAAAATCGAAAATCGAATCGAACTATATTCAGTTCGGTTTGGTTCAATTTTCATTTCGGTTTGATTTTTGATTCGGTTCAAGCTGGTTTCAGTTTGAACTAAATTATAAACAGCCCTAGCCACAGGCGCTGGGAGGCTGGTGGGGAAACTGTGAGATCAAGAGTGGAGGAGCGACATCGGGGTGGAGGGGTGGGGTACGGAGGCATAGAGAATCTGCAAGCACTGCGATGGGGTGGTGATCAAGTGCGGAGGAGCGGCGTTAGGTGAGGGGGGGTGTGGCAGCACGGTGGTGTGGCATGGAGAAGTCATAAGCACAGGGTGACTGCGGGACCGACGATGGAGGAGCGGTGCCAAGGGGTTTAAGGGGACAAGCGCAAAGAAGCCACGAGCACCATGGAGGGGGGAACCGAGTGCGGAGGAGCAATGCACGAGGGGATCATGGGACCGAGGGCAGAGAGGCGGCGTCGAGGGGCCAGTTTGCAGGGGTGGTGGCATAGAGAAGTTGCGGGCGCCATGGGTGAGGGTGGGGAACCTAATGCGGAGGAGCAGGGGGGTGGTGGTACGGAGAAGCTGTGGATAACGAAGAAGAGAGAACCGCAGGCATGCACGAGTGGTTGGGGTAGGGGATCGAGTGTAGAGGAGCGACGTCGAGTGGAGGGGGATGGAGGAGAAGTGGGCGAGGGCCACGGAGGAGATGCAGGTGGCACTAGGAAAGAGGGGTGGCACGAAAAAGCCATGGCCATCAGGGAGAGGATGGAGGAACCATGGGTAAGGGCCCTAGGGGAGCCGTAGGTGGTACTGAGGGTAGGGTGGCACAAAAAAGCCATAGAGAAATAAAGGAGAAAGAGAAAAATAAAAAAATAAATATATATTTTTAAAAATAATAAATATGTGAAAAAATAATTATTGCGGCCAATCTCCTGCTGCATTTATCGTCGGTGAAGAGCATCTACAAAATAAAATTCATACCGACAGAAATTGTGTCTGGCGGGGATCCTTCGATGCTTAAGTTAGTGAAAAATGGTGAACAACAGATAGAATTTTGAATGAAAGAGTCTCAGTCTAGAATTGCCTTATCAATATTATTCATTTACTTCTCTTTTATAGGTGATTCAGATGTAACCATTGAGTATATGGTCCATTTTTTATGGTACTAAAGGGCAATTATCTCGATTATCGGATCATAATTATGAAATCAATGGACTGTTTATGCCCACAAATGATCGTGACTAGTTGATAACCGTTTAATATGGTTAGACACGTGGGTTTCACACATTTCGACATTATGTGATTATGGGATGGGTGGTCATATCCGCTACTGATCATGTTCTGACCATTATGCACTTTCTGCGCTGGCAGTTTCAGATAAGCTGACTATGTCGGTAATAATAATATGTCGGTAGTCGTGAAGATCCGAATGAGCATCGATCGAAGATTAACCAAGTTATCATGGTTATTCATTGATGGCCGAAAATAGTCGACTATCGGTCGGTCAACTGATTATTAGTCGGCATATTGTGTTTATGAGGCCGATCTAGAGTCAAAATTGAAGGTCGATTGAATTATCCCAACAGTTGCCCCCCACTCTCAAGTCCAAGATAGTCTGACGTGCATGTTGTCGCATAGTCTATTACGTTGGATGAAGAGAATTTTTACGTACTGTTTCAAGCTCTGATTCAACTGCTGGCATTAATAACTTTTGAAATGCAAGAGATCTCCAATTATTTATCATTTCGATAACTGTGAGGTCATCATTGGGCCGTCGTTTCGAAAAGATAATTTGACGTTCAAAAAATTCGAATAATTTGATTCTGACTAATAGATTTTGACCACGTGTCCAGATGTCATTGGCTCTGTGCTATTCACGCAGATAATGATGAGGTGGTATGATCTGAGAATAGGTGCGTCGAATCATCCGATCAATGATCGGTCTTGATGTAGCCACGTATCGACATCCGAGGAGATCCTGATTTGAATGATTTCATTCGGACCGTTACGGGATCCTATATATACAAAATCGCTTTCATCTGGACTCTACTTTTGCATTTATCGCTTTCCTCTGCAACAAAAGATTTTGCCCCAGTACTAGGAGCTTTTCGAGTTATTTCATTTTTGGCTCCAGGTCGAGTTCTCCATTCCTTCTCTTAGGATTTTTCTTCTCCTAGAGTTTTTTTTCTTTTTTTTTAGTTCTCATCTTCAATGGCAAGTAAGAAGGGTTCATCTTCTCGAGATAGTCGGTCAGAGAATCCAACCAATGAATCTCCTTCAAATCCGGAGACAGAAGTCTCTTCTCTATTCGGGTCCAATGTTGAATGGCTCCGAGAACAATACTGCATTCCGGAGTAGTATCAACTTTTTGCTTCTGATCTAGACGGTTGAGTGAACTCTCCTCCTCCAGATTAGATCATATTTTATGTTGAAAATCTTCGGGCCAGTCTTCGATTTTTGATTCTGGAGTTCGTCCGAAATCTTCTTAATTATTATGGTCTCTATTCTGCTCAACTGACTCCAAACTCTATCCGATTGATCATTAGTTTTGCTTTGTTATATCATCTTATCTCGACTGATCCTCGTCCCTCTTTATTTCAAACTTTCTTTGTTCTCCATCCTCACCCTAAGGCTAAGGGTTGGTGATTTTTCAATCCGAGAAAGGATCTTCTTTTATCTCCGATCTTCCATCGTCCATTCATGGATGGAAGAACTAATTTTCTTTACTTCTTCTTCATCTTCTTGGGGTTTTCTTTGTGCTTGGGTGAACCGAGAATCGGCCCCAACAAGAATATTCGGATGGATTCTGTCGATCAGAAAGACTTCCTCCGACTGAAAGATATGAAAGTTCCACCACAGCGAGAGCTGATGACCGAATAGGCTCTTTATGATACCGGATTTAATTTGGTAACTTCTTTAGGTATAATATAGTCGATCATTTCACTCTTCCTTCTATCTGTTTCTGAACTTTGTACTGATCTTTTCTTTTGATTGTAGCCATGCGGACAAGGACACGAGTGTCGGCTGGTGACATCCATTTACATGCTGCCAAGAAGAGGGCAACGACCGACACTGGATCTTTTCGACCGTCGAGAAAGAGTCAGGTTGATTCTCCATTGGTACCGATAAGAAAATCCGACATTCCATCATAGACAGCCCCCAAGCCGGTCTTAACATTGTCAGCCCCGACAATGCTTCCTCTGACTGAAGCACCATCCGTTGGAGTTGAGATGGCGAGAGATGAAGAAGCCACGACAGAGCCATCAGCGGCTCCATCAGTGGAGGTTCGGGCCGAATCAGCAGTCGCGGTCGAACCTGAATAATTGCTGCCACGCCTGCCGTTCCTTCAATAGAGCGGTCTCGGGTGCAATCAAGTACTGACTTTTCGATGGCCTCAAATACGCATCCGACGACTGGAGATCGGGGGAAAGTGCCTACTATTTTTGCCAACGATGGGTCGTCTGCAGGCCTCCCTATCTTGTTCGGCATCAGAATCCCTATCGGTGAGTCGACCTTGGCCAATCCAACATTGGCCAAGCAACTCATTGAGGCTGTACTTCTCTCTCTCTCTCTCTCTTTTTTGATTTGACTTATCCTTTTTTTTCAATTGGCGCATGATATATACGACTTAAAAAGTGGATATCAAAAAATCATCGATCTTCGCTGGGTGTGGATGGATAAGGTGGCGGCCGTCACCGACGAAAAACTGCTACCGTCGAATAACTTCAGAAGGCAAATGAACGAGAAAGAAGCTTTAGGAAGAAGTCTCCTGTATGACGGCCAACCTACAATCCTCTAGAGCCGAACTTGAGTCGGCTCGTCAGAACATCACATCTCTCGAATCTCAGATCAGGAGTAAAAAGTACTCTATCAGTCAGCTTCGGAGAAAGAGAGATGGATGTATTGAAGAGCTGGAAGCGGAGTGCAGAAGGCATCAGGCCACCATAGAAAGGATGGCACTGGTCGATGCTAAGTCAGCCTCTGCGAAGGTTGAAGCTGAGTCGGCGAGAGACGCCTTGAGTTTGGCTATCAAGAACTTCAAGAATTCGAAAGAATTCAAGGAGAAGAGTCTTGAGGATGGATTCGCCTCCTACTGCGTCAGATACGAGGACGGTCGAGAAATTATATTTGGACTTGGACTTGAGCAGCATCATTCCTCCTAGTTCAGAAGAAAAGGCTGCTGAAGAGAGTGCCACACTGACTGAAGAAGATGCACCGACTGCACCAAAGCGTGCTCCAACTATCGAAGCTGTGCCGGAGCAAGGTGATGAAGAAAATGACTGGTGATCGATGTAATATTTTTTTTTGTAATCAGATAAATTTTGTAATCAGACTTTGATCCAATTTTGTGACCCTCTCTTCAATGAACAAAAAGAAAAATTTTTAAATACAAACTCTTTTTGATATTTTTCTCTTTGTACTTTTAGTGTTGTGGAATCATAGTCAAACAACCGATTATCCATCGATAAATCGGATGTTCAGTAATAACTGTAGTAGAGTTTGTCCGTTAGCAAATGTCGGTCGACATACCTAACCTTTGAGGTATTTGGATAAACGGTAATAAGTCGAATATCCTTCGACTGACCGTAGTCAAATCGATAAGTCTAGATATTTGATAGATAGTGGTTAGCCGAATATCCTTCAACTGACCATAGTCAAGTCGGTGTATTTTTATTCGATCGAGGTCGAATCGATATAATATTCTACTTAGTTAAAACTAAGTCGACATAAGTAGTCATTTGACTGGAGTCAGTTTTTACAGTGAAAAACTGAGATATAGTCGGTATGTCGATTTTGTAGTAAAAATCGAGATGTAGTCAGTAAAATCGATCGATTATTTGTTGGCTTGATGTCATTTTGTAGATGTAGTTGATCGAAGCTTTCATGATTCTGAATTTTAATATTTCATTCTGAATATTATACATATAAACAACTTTATTGAAAATATATCTTTAAATTGTCGGTGTTGGGTATAAAATATCCTCAGCCGAAGTTCTTGACAGGTGGCACCCATCCGAGCTTCTCCAAGATGGATTCTTCAGGCGCCTGTCAGATTGCTCCAAGTACCCTCTGGACTCCGTTGTCGGCCGACCTTCTACAGTGCTTATCGGGCTCCGCTACCGACCAATCTTCTACAGTGATCGACGTCAGATTGAATTTCTTTCAGGTTTTGTCGACGGCCGAACCTCACCAACAGCAGATCGCTACTAGTACCAGAGTTCGCCCGGACTCCTACGGGAGCCGGTCCATCCCAG
>KE504733.1:1181214-1193059 GCA_000441515.1 Elaeis oleifera
ATATATATATATATATATATATATATATATATAATGCCATAATGCAAAGTCGTGTCTTGATCTCCAATCCATCTATTGGATGCTGGCAAATCAAAGAATCATTCAACACACTTATGTGCAGTATGCTACTAGTAATTGTTGCAAACCCAAGTTGACAAAATGCCTCATCCTGTTGCAGCATTTTAGGGGTTAACTTTAAAATCGCATAGGTTCATATTGCACATGGGCCCTTGCAAAGCAAACGGAAGATTAGCATGGCAACTCTGAGTTCCGCTTCACATCTTGTGGCACCCATTAGTAAACTCCGGATAAAACCTGCATCCTCAACTAGTTTTCACAAAAGACTTTCTTTGGGAAAGAGTCAAAGCTTTAAAATATTACATGTTAACAACAAATTTTAAATTGTAGAGGTTGTTTTTGATAAATAGTGAAGTATCAAAATGATAAAAGATTTGCTCATAGAGTGACATTCGGTAACCGCCTTTGAATGGTAATGAGGTGCATCGTTATAGCCTTACAACTTTTCTTGGAAAAGTATGTGGTATTGATAATTCTAAATAATCTCATCAGATACCTATCATCGACAGCATTAGAATTGCCCGCTTTTATATGGTCCCATTGGACGTACCAAACCACCATGGCCACTATTTGTTTGATGGTAGAGATATCCCTTCTTCACGCCACACTCAATATGGTACACAATAATAAAAATCATGACGAGTGCGTAGCACAGCTTCACGTGCACAATGAAACGGTTGCACCTGTCTTCCATTTTCATGTCAACGAGCAAGTAACCTGCGCTAGCATAGCGCACTCTACTTAATTCTTAAATGATGATAAAAAATTAATAAAACACTAATCTCTGATGATGGGAGGAAAGCAAGCGGAGATTGGTGGGAGGTGGCAAGAGCGGGATGAAGAGCCCAAAGCCTCCACCTGGTTGAGACTCCTGAGAATGGAGAGAGGAAAAAATCAGAATAAAAATAGAAAAAAATCAAGGGGATCAAAAAAAATGTGGAAGAATTAAAAGGTAAATTTTTTCGGTATAGATTGATCATTTTTTTATTTATTTTTTTTTTTCCAGAGATATGTAGGAAGAAAGCACCTAAGGGAGATCGGAGGGAAGAGTCAATGCCAGTGATAATAGAGAGGAAGGCGACGGCGAAGACCGATGGAAGATAGTGGCAAGGAGAGCGGGGAGAAGATGGGCATTTCTCTTTTTCGGAGATCTGTAAAAAAAAAAGCACCTAAAGGAGATCGGAAGGGAAGATCGATACCGATGACGATGGGAAAGAAGGTGATTGCGGAGATCGGTAGGAGGTGGCGGTGAAGAGAGCAGGGCAAAGAGTTTGGAGCTTCCAATCCGATTGAGACTCACGAGAACAAAAATAATTGTGGAAACATTAGAGAAAAATATAGAAAAAATCAATAAAAATTAAAAAAATTAAAAAATTAAAAGGAAAGACCTTTTCCGACATGGATCGTTCAATTTTTTTCTTTTTCCCTTCTTTTTCTTTTCATTTCTTTCTCTTTTTCAAAGATCTGTAGGAAGAAAAGTATCTGAGGGAGATCGAAAGAGAGGATCGATGCAGATGACAATGGGGAGGAAAATGACGGCAAAAACTGATGGGAGGTAGTGGCAAGGAGAGCAGGGAGGGTTTGGAAAGATTTGAGAAGCTCGAGAGCCTAGAGGTGGTGGTGAGAGCTCAAGAAGTTTTGAAGAAAAAAAATTGAAAGGATTTGAAAAAGATCGAAAAAAATTAAAAAAAAATTATCCAGAAAGTCCGAAGCTCGATATATGACGCATTGGGAGGTCACTGGCTTCCCCTTTGATGTACTATATAAATGTCATGGACATGTTTGTACGGAGACTTAACTACGTTCGTGACATATATTGATTACCATCACCTAGGTTTTCTTGTGTTATATCAAGCTTGATTTGATGGCTTATAGAGTACAAGTAATGCGAGGAAATTGTAAAACATCTCATGCGATACATGACTTGATCACACACACGACACAAATGAAGGCATTGAAGCTCTGTTAACGACATTCAGTGAAACAACAAATTTAATTGGTCACCCAAGGGGCTTGAGCAGTGCTTGTACGCTTTTCCTTTTTTTTTTTTTTTTTGTGTCTTGCTTCGATTTTTGCAGAGCCAGAGTGGCGGACCCCGAGGAAATGGCACCTTATACTGGAAGGAAATTATGGATCAAGGAGACAAAATGAGTGGAAGAAATGGGAGGCACAAGATAGCACGATGGCTAGAGATTGCTGTGATTTTGGCTCAATCTGACGTCCGGTCAGCATGATCTCATGCATTGGTGTACCCTTGTCTGGCCCAACGAGGATAGTTAAGACTTGTGATTGGGTTTTGGTACGCCAGGGAGCCCCCTTGGCAACTACAAACACTGAAATACCAGGGCCAGAATATCTCGCGAGGACTACAACAACATTGGTGACAATTAGAATTCCCCTGTTAAATAAGTAAATAAGTCACCAACACTTACAGTCTTATTATGTGGATTACAATTCTACTTGGAGAAGGGGGAAAAAAAAATTGAGCCAAGGTGTTTGGCTTCAAAATTTATAAAATAAATACAAAAACAAAGAACATCGGATACTCTTTTCTAGAAGTATTGTTTTAAAACATTTTGTTTCGGCTGACTAATTGATACATAACATGTTTATTTTTTGATGAGAAGGTTGCAGAAGATTTTGGAGAGCGGAGGTTCATAATTGGTGGGTCGGCGTAGGGACCTTCCAGCAAACCTTTGGCAATGAAGCGGTGAGCAGCTTCGGTATAGTGAACTCCATCCCAACTTGCATATGTTTCGGGATCATGGCACACGGTTGCGTTCGATGTGCCGCACCTCGCATCCATGTTGACATTATATTTGCTGCGATCCCCGCAACAAGCTTTCATAGCCCCGTGGGTAAATCCTGCACCAATCAAATAAGTTAGGATAGTCTCTCTTGCACGCTACAAACAATTTGTTAGGCTAAAACACTAAAAATGCAAATAGGACCACATACCAAGGAGATGTCCCTTTAGGTTTAAAAGCCTAAGGACTAAGGAGTTACCTTTCCTTACTTCTTTTTTAATAAAATAAGTCATCTAGTTTAATATCTTCTAAGCTACTTGCATCTTGGAATGTATCGTTCTTAAAGTTCACTCTGCATTGAACCAAACAAAAAAAATTCTTGGAAACATATCGTATTTGCAAGCTTGGGAGGAATTTTTTCCTTTATTATAGGGTTATAAATAACTCAGTTGGGCTTGTAACTTGATCAGGTCTCAATCATTTTAGCAGTCAATAATTAGACTTGATCTAAAAAATTGGGCCGACTGACCCAACCAACCTATTTGAGCCCATATATCATGAAAGTCCAATTTAGATCAACAAAACTAGCTCATTCTAAATATATTTTTCAATTCATTGAACGGACTCTCATTTTAACTAATTCCTCTCTATTCATCTAATAATCCATCTCCTGTCTCCTACTGTCACTTAATTATACTTAAAAACTTCATTACATATTTTGGCGGATTTCTTATACTATTCTCAAATATATCAATATATATTTGAAAATTGTAGTTTGTAAATTTAAAGCTAAAGAATGATCAATCTCTTTGATAAAATCAAAAAATGAATAAAATTCATCTTTAAATTATGTCTAATTTATTTAAAACTTTTAGTAATTTATATTTTAATTATCAACTATTATATTTTAAGTTATAAAATAATAGCTAATTGCTTGATCTAAATATCTACCCTAACTCGGTAACAACCCGAACTTAAATACTTCTGGTTGTGTCAGATTCATACTTGACTCTAACTCAAGCCAACCCAATCAACTAATAGGTTATATCAATTCAAAATCGAGATCTAAACATAAAATCAGGTTATGTTGGGATCAAATATGCATCGATCCAAATTGACCCCTCAACAACCCTACTTAATTTAGCTGTGAATGACATTGACGTAACTACTAAAAAAAAGGTTAACGTCTATTTGAGAATTCAACTATTGAAGAAAATGATTGATGCCTAGGTATCACCGTATATCTCTACGTCAAGAAAAGGAAGAATATGCAAAAACTATGCTTTTTAGCTATGGTGTCACCTTTCTTCCTCAAAAAGCTACGAAGGAAAACTTAGAACTCTCCACCCTTGCAAGGAAACTAAAAAGCTATGGCGGCACCTTTTCTTCCTCAAAAAGCTATGAAGGAAAGCATAGTATTCTCCACCCTCGCAAGGAAAGTAGGAAACTGTCCCGTTATGGTAGGTGGGGACAACCACATGTGATGTTATTTCCACAACGTATGACATTCGGGACTATTTATTCATACAGCTTGTTGTCGCATCATTTCTACGTCTACAATTATTGATATGTTTTTATCTTCTTGAATCTTTTCCTATATATCTGGTGGTACTTTTTTTTTTGGGGTAAGGATATCTGGTGGTACTTTGGTAGACATGGAAAGCATGAAACCTTATCTATTTTGGCCATGATGTCTTAATTTGTGGTATGTTCCTAAAGTTGGTACCAACTTGAAATTGGTCTGCAGTGGATCATAAGGCAATTACTGCCACCCAGCGGGAAGTCTATCCCCATCCTATTAAAAAAAAAAAAAAAAAAAAGGAAAGAAAGTCATGCGTGATGCGTCACATGGCACCAAAGTTTTGCGCTGAGGATGTTGATCGAATTCGCATGATCCATGAGGGTGTCGGTCGAATCACAAAATGCATTTTTTTTTCTCGTGAAGCGTGATTTCGCTGGTCATACATCCTGTATTTTATAGTAAGTAAAACGTTCATCTAATTGTTGAAAAATGATAGAATAGATGTCTAAGCTCATGCAATAAGATGGAACGATGTTATTCATGAAAATAACCGTTAGATGTACCTAATAATTCAATTTTTAAGAAAAGAATAAAAGGAAAGGATAGGAGGAGCCTCTAGGCCCCATATCATCTATTAAATATAGGAAAGTGTTGTAATACATTACATTACAAGATTTGTCTATATTATATCATGGGATTCCATGAGCTTTCCAACTTGGTACGTGAATATTTGTTTTTGTTTTTCATGAATATATTTATACTAGAGTGGTTAAATTTTACTCGATTTAGCCCCAAACAAATTTGTAATGATGCAGGCAGTCCCAATCGGTGTACCATGTGGTCCATGTCACGTGATACACGCTACACGCATACTAGGTCGTAGGTAGCCAGAAAGGTAATCATGTCCAAACCCCAAGTAACGAGCTCGCAAAATTCAAAACGGAATCTAGACCGTAAAACTTACCAAATTTATTAGGAGAGAAATTAAATCGAATTGCTGCACCATAGTAATCCGCATAGACAATCCTCGTCCATGGGTACATCTTCTGGAGCTTCTCCAATTCCATCCGGAGCTTTTCGTTGTGGTGCCAAGCCAAACTGTTAAATTTCCTGATGCATCCGCTCCGGTGGCCGTAATCCTCCTTGTGACCGGTACCATACAGCTTCATGTACAACGGGAAGCATCCTATGGGAAAAACCCCCGGCACCACCAGATCCACCGCCCCGTGGTTTATCAACCTCTGCATAGTTCAAATTTGATGAACCAACAACCACGATTAATCCATTGCCAAATTACATCTAGATGGAGTAATTAATTAAGCCATAGTCTATGCTTCACCCTTACCTCCACACCCTTTATAATGCCCCCGACGATTATGTTCACGTTGGCCCTCACGTCTTGGATGTCCCTGCCGGCGAAGAAGAAGGCGTTGTAATCGTTCCTCCGAACTCGCCGACGACAAAGAGGCATCTACTGAAGTAGTCCTTGCATTCTGCATCCAGTTTAGATATAATTTTGTCAAATCTGAGGATCGAGAAGAACTCAAAGATGCAATTGGTAGCAGAGAGGTTTTATGGACAACAACCTTCTGGTGAGCTGCAGAGAGAGGGCTTCATGTCCTCGAACCAATCGACCTGGTCGCCGAGGGAACCGTTGACCCATACGGTGCTGTCGAGGCCCCTCTCGTGGAAGTAGCCGAAGCTCATAGCCGTGCCTCCGGTGATGCCAAAATTGGCTCCTTGATGGAAGTCGGTGTTGTGAGCTTTAGACGGGGGAAGCAGTGGGAGCCCAAACGCCTCGGCTGAATGATTAGAACACACAAAACAAAGATTAGCAATTGGTTTCGTGACAATAATTTGAGCTTAAAGAAAATATAATTGTGAGGGGGTAGAGTTGGAGTATATACTGATGAAGTCTATCACCAGGCGTCCGTCGGAGCAGCGGCCGGTGGGCGGCGAAAGAAGGTCATGCCATAAGGGGGATGGGTGGTGGAGAGGATGGGATTGGGCCCATTGACGAGGTGGTTACCGGTGTCGGCGAGCGAGTCGCCGAAGCTAAAGATGGCGGTGTAAGGTTCGGAGACGGAGAAGGAAGATGGAGACAGGAGAAGAGGAGGAAGAGGAGGATTGAGGGATTCATGGTGAGGGAGGAGGAAACGCAGGGCAATAGTGGAGGCGGTTGAGCCAGGCTGGGGGACTGGCTTTTATAGCGCTCCGCGGGTTTTGTTCCAATGTGTATTTTTATTCCCACCAACTCAAGTTCCAACTTTACCTCCAGTTGTACCGAAAAAAAAACAAGAAAACGTAGCTCCTAACCAATAATTTCTCCTTGATTAATCCCACGTTTCCACCAAACCTTAGTTTAGAAACTCCAGCAGGTAACGACCGAGGAGGTCGCCAGTTGTCATAGTGATTTAACTACAAGCTTGCTTGAGAGTTAGGGACTCTACGAATCACATGTTCCACAGCTTAACCGGCGAAGTACTTGACTCGATCGCCGCCACTTACGACCCCCAATTTTTTTTCCTTCTTTTGGGGGAGAAAATGATGCTGGACTAATCAAACTTCAATTGTTTGAAAAGGACAGTATAAACTTTAATCGTTAGTAAATATATTATTGCTGCTAAATCTGTATTGAGAATCTGAGGACGGTTTGTTTATGACCAAGGTGAAAAGGTGAGATCCAGGCTTGGAAGTTGGGATGGGAAATTGGTGGAAAAGACTGATAGCAACTGAATCCGAGCTCAAATAGTTACTTGGCATCATCTGATCGTTCTGAAAATAGAATAAGTTCTGCTTGTCAAAATTTATTGGACAAGATCTTTCGATGCTTAGATCAATTAAATTTATAAAATAATTAAAAATTTAAAAATAGCAAAATTTTAAGAACGAGAATAGGTGAAAAATATATTTGGAGATCTCTCCATCATCTTCTCACAGAGAATAAGATTGGTGCCCATTACCAAGATTGGCAGAATGTGTATTGACTGTTCTTTAATGGTTTATACATTACATATGTGGGGGATAATAACTGCTCTAATCATACAATAATGACCAAACTGCCTAAAAGGATGGTAGCCACTCTTAAATTGGTGGGATTGTGGTCATGCCTTCAATAGGCATTAACCATCTTTAAATATGTTTGAATCGGATATACATGTGCATCAATTGGATCAAACCGGTACTACAGCCAATACCCAGATCATGTTAACTTCAGTTAACAATGGGATGATGTTGACTTCAGCCAAAGCTGAGGTCAGGTTAATTTCAGCCGATACCAAGATCAAGTTGACTTCAGCCAATACCAAAGTAAGGTTGATGAATATTTACCACATCACATGTAATCAACAAACATATGACCAAACATACGTGAAGAAGCGTGGAAAAAAAAAAAAGAAGTTGAAGTTTTTAGGCTGCTAGGAGTTGGATTTGGAAACGGATGAGTTGGACTATAGGTGCCAACTTGAATTGCTCGTGAGCTCGAGCTCAAGCTTAATCCAACGTCAACTAGATTTGGTTATTATTGTGCTTGAGTAATTCGAATAGTTTTTCGAGTCAAGTTTGAGTAGTGGGATATTCGACTCAAAAATTCTCGAATTTATTCAAAATTATATTTTTTATAATATTATTTTTATTTATAATAGATATATTAATATATATACTATTAATAGGATCTGGTTCAGTTTCGAACTCCATCAATCTCAAACCAAATTTCGAGTTTGAATATTTTAAATCAAGTTGAGCTCGAGCTCCCAACTACTCGATTCGACTCGGCTCGATTGTACCTCTAAATTGGACCACTCACTAGCTTGAACCTAGCACGATTTTTCTTTCAAGCTTTGGATGGAATCTAAGCCCGAAATAATTAACCAATCTTAATCTTGCTTGAGCCCCGCACGAATTATTATCAAGCTTTGGATGGGATTTAAGCCTGCAACAATTAACCAGTTCTGATCTATGCCTAAAATAAACCTAACCCAATTCAAACATGAATGATCTTGTCCCGAATAAACCTGAGTTTACCTTGATCCAAATAAATCGAGATATCCAAAGAGGTCAACGGGGATGGTGGTGCCAGAGTTATAATAGTGAAGGTCGTGGAACTGGAGGAGGAAGACCAGGGCGGACTCGCTCTCGAGGAAACAGTGAAGGTCAACAGGCCATGAGTTGATGTGGGCCTAATGCTATGGGCTAGGCATGGAGTATGGGCTTCAAAGCCTGGCCTAGGCGAGGCATGCCAGAGATGGGTTAAGAACAGTCATGCCAGGCCGACCAAATTCTTTGGTCCAAGCTGAACCCCAGCATAGCGGACTTTGTGTCGGCCTAGGCCTATGTACAGTTTTAGTCCTCCTTGGCAAAACTAATAGGCTTCCAGAATACAACAGGTCTTACAGAACACAATAGATCAAGTTTTGATTAGGGTGAACAAGTTTTGATTGCGTAGGAGATGAACATAGATTTTCCTTGTCATCCAGTTCACGAGGGTCTTTGATTTTGAAGCAAAGAGAAGGGCCGTGTAGTAATTCACAGGCATCCTCTTCGGCCTTATTAGTAGTAAATCATGCACCCAAGCTTTAGACAATGGATCTTGGAATCCTTGGTTGATAACGTGTCCTTGCTCAATTTTTAGTTTTAATCTTTGAAAAAAAAAAGATGCTCTTCTTTGGATTCAATAGATTGAAGATTTTTCTTTGCAAGAAAACAACTTTGTTTCATTGTTCCCTAACAAATAATGTCAATATTTTATCAGCAATGGCCCCACCTTTAATTTATAAGATCATTAGGCATATGCTCCTTGTTGTGGGCACATTATTTTAGCCAACGTACACTTGATGATAACGGTTGCAAAAATAATATGAGTCCTGCACGCTTCAAAAAAAATTGTGTAAATTGTTCAGAGAATAGGGTATTATGCTCCAATTAAATTTAAATAAATTATTATTTATAAATAATAATAAATATGATCGTTTTCTATGAATTCGATAATCAAGTGATTTTTTTCTAACCAATTTTTCTCTTTCATTAATACTCCCAAAGAGTTAGGTTTGGAGCTGAAAGATTTTGCCTCTAATCAGATTAAAACTTTTGTTCTCTAGCTTCTAAATTACATAATGCTTTTCTACTGGGGCACTTCACATGGTGGATCATTTGACATGGTCTGATGGGAGGTTTAAGCGGACTAACTCAGGTTACAATTTGCAACTGACTTGTTTGGTAAGCATATAACCAGCAGTTATCAAGTAAAAGTCCAACCTTTTGACTGCCGGCTTTCTAATACTAATTTTACCATGCAAGAGAAATGTTAGCATCAGCTATCCTACAACGTCTTTGTTCCTTGAGCTGCGGCGAAACCACGGAAATACGTTTTCGGTCCGAGTACGGCAAATGAAACGCCAACAAGGCTATCCTTTGGTTTATTAGGCTTTCTAGAGTTTCACGGAAATATTTGGGGGAGATTATTGCGGACAAATTTCTCCAAGAATTTTCTAGTTGTTGTACGATCCATTTTCCCCACAGCTAAACCAAGGTTTTTGAGTGATAGCTAGACTAAGGTTTTTAAATCTCAATATATGAATCACTGAGATCAAGGTAAAGAGATACTTTGGTTTACCTTAGCCGTATAGCGAGGGAAAAATTAGAGAGAATGAAGATTTTTCAAGATCTTCATATTCTTTTCTTTTTCATTAGGAACGATTTAGAAACCACATATTATAATCGGTATATAAGATAAAATATTGATTAGAATCCATGTCAATCACAACCGCCCTTGTTAGACATTTATCTTTCTTAAAATTAGATCCAACTTGTTTCAATTTTTTGAGCATTAGATCTCCTTTACATACATGTATTCGACATTCATAAGGCATTACAATTGCCATAAAATCTTATTTTGTAAAATCTCAAATAATGTATTTAAGTACCGGTTTCAAGGTTTATTAGTCACAAAATCTACTTAAAATAAAATTTCAAAATATTAATTGATATCAATATATCTTATCCGGGGATGCCTGATATTGATATAAAGGAAGATCTCAGCCAAAATGAAACTCTTAAAGTAGACCTAATTTTTATATCAATTTGTTAGTTTTCTATGCTTACGTACATCAGTAAACAATCGACTATAAAACGACTAGGAAAATCAAGAATTAGGCATAATATTTTCAGACGGTAGGTAATGAATAAAGAACTTCCGTACTAGTTTTACTCCCCGCATGCGTAGCGTCGAGAACTTCGGTACTTTCCAAGCCTTTGGGTTCTATTTTAAGCCCTTCACCGTAATATAACTTGATTAGGGATGAAAGAAATATCAGATAATATCCATTCGAATGCATTTTCATATGCAAATCTATATGAATATAGATAGAAATTTGAGCATCTAACTAATATTCGTATTTATATCTATATTCATCAAAAAAAATAGATATAGATAATTATCTTATCTATATTCGAATATCTAATTCTATTTATCATCTTATTTAATTTTATATAGTACTCATGTATTTTAAAAAAAAGTATAATCATATTCACAGGCCATTAAATTTTTTTCTATTACTTAGTATATCTTTCATTTTATAGTTATAATGTTTGATTATCTAATTTATATCCGTATTTATATCCATGCATCTAGTATCCAATTTTATCTATATCTATATCCATTTCCTTAAACAAATAAATATGAATATAGATAACCGATATTCGATCTATGTCCGATCTGATTTTAGTTCTAAACTTAATATAAGAAACTTTAGGTGCAACCACAAGGATTAATATAGGATGTGATGTAATAATACGTCTACAAAATGAATGGTAATTGCCTAAATTAGGAATGGCAACAGGTAGGGCACCCACAAAATTTGCCCTACTCATATCTGAATCCGTTTAAAATCTTACTATCCGAACCCATCCTAAATCCGATTACAAAATTAAATAGAAATCCCAAACCCATCCCATTTAAAATTGGTATATCCGCCGGGTATCCGAACCCATACAACTAACTCTTATTCTTATTCATGTTATCATGAGAACAGATCCATAAATCAAAAATTTTGTAGCCAAACAAGAATTGCTTCGATCAAAAATTCCCATATCCTACAAAAGATCATGCTTCTACCAAGGTTAAGCTCTCAAATACCTAAGGGACTAATTCACATCGCCACAATCGAAATCTAAAAACCTCTCCAACCTCCCTTGAGATCTCTCCTTTCTCACAAATCTCCAAACAGAGAATGAAATGAAAAGAAGAAAAAGCGAAAAAAAATTACCAATCTATGTTGGAAAGGTCTTACCTTTATTTATTTTTTTCATTGATTTTCCTATATTTTCCCCAATTTTTCTTATTTTCCATCCACGGGAGCTTTAATTAGATGGGAGATTTGGAGCCTTTCGATCAAAAATCCCTCAAATCACACAAAATGTCATGCTTCTACTAAGATTAAGCTCTCAAAACCTAAAGGGACTAACTCATACCGCCACAACTCCCATAAAGAACCTACGAAAC
>KE504733.1:1207648-1222877 GCA_000441515.1 Elaeis oleifera
GGGTATATATATATATATATATATATATATATGCGCGCGCGCGCGCTTATCTTGAGAATCTCCTGTGGATCTTCATTTATATATAGAGGTTTGAGGGGCCATGGTTAAGGCAGGAGTACGGAGGCGCTACTCATACCTTATTGGATGCGATATGCGGAATATCACTTGCCTGATTTGGCAGGATGGAGGAGTAGTTCACTGCCTTATCTACTTGCTGTTAGATATTTACCGTGATTATGTGATTCAGAAATCCACACAAGACTGAAGGTCAACTTTGCCCGTTATATTGACTAAGATCGACCTCCGATGATACATTGAGTCGGTTGGGTTCCGAGATCAGCCCATCCAAAATTAGCATCATTGTGATTGGTCCGAGACAGGATTTTTTTTATCCCCATAACAGTTGCCCTTCACTTTCAAGTCCGAACTTAGATCAAGTCAAATAAAAGAGTGTAGAGCAAGTCGGCCTCTATAGTCTTCGATCTTTTGACTAGCTCCCCAAGATCTTCAGATTCTCTACTATAATGCCCTCCAGTGGTTTTTATCATCCTAGCTACTAGTCAGCTCTCCGTGGATTCTTCTTGCTTAGATAACTCTAGTAGTCAAGGTGGTCCCAACTGAGCCTTATGCTGCTCCCTCCTGTGTCTAAAGAACTTATCCAGTTGTCCGACATTAAATAAACTCCTCAATCTTATTTTGGAGCTAGATACATTCTTTTGTATTGTAGCCATGATCGTGGTGATAAAGATAGTACTTGTTCGGATCATACCGATCTGGCCTAGCCTGCATCCTCCATTCGCTAGGTCATTGCTCTTTATTTCTATTAATATCTATGCCCTAAGGGCATTTAAAGGGATGTAGTTGGTAAATCTTCTTGACGGCAACATATTTCGCCAACCCTCGAAAGAACTTCTGGGTCGTTGGTTCTACGGAGGAGTTCTGGATCATTGACATCAAGGTGGAGTCTCAGGTCATTGTCGACCCTTCCAATGATCTTCTTGCCTTGAAGATGCCTTCTTTTTTCTTCTTTCTTTTCTTCGGCTGCAACATCAATCGAGGTCCCATACAACTTGTAGGCTTCCTCGATGTTAGCATACTTATCTGCTCATGCTAACATCTCGATGAAGTCTTTAGGATACCTCTTCTCTTCGATGAGAAAAGGGACGAACACTTGAAGTCTGCCCTTTAGGACGATCAAGATGATCGATTGATCTAGATCGTGCACCTCAAGAATAGCTACGTTGAAATGACTCACAAAAGATCAGAGGGATTATCCTTCGCTTTGCTTAAGATTGACCAAAAAATCAGATCCCCGATGTTGTCCTTCTATTGCTTATAAAATGGGCAACAAACAACCTACTGAGCTAGTCGAACGAGTAGATAGGGCTTTAAGCTTAAATACTTGTATTGAGCTATCTTTTTTAGGATGGAGAGGAAGGCTCCATATAAGATCCTATCAGTTGCCCCATATAGGAGCATCATAGCCTTAAAGTTTCTAGATGATCTATCAGGTTAGTAGTCCCATCGTAGGCTTCTAACTGCGGCATTTTGAAATAACTGGAAATTGGGTCATGCATGATCCTAATACTAAAAGGTGAGTCGATATTGAAATCGAATCCATCATTTTGAACTGAGACTTGATTATGCAATGCTTTGATTTGCTAGTTCATTTATTGAAGCCTATGGTCGACATCAGTGTCTCGGACCGTATAGGCTTCTGAGTGCCGTGACAGAGATTGGCTCGAGGTGGAGCCCTTTCTAGAATGGGGGATTGGAGATCATCTCCTTCCCCATTCAATACTCCTAGGCCAACTGAGTCGAATCTGCCTTCCTCGCTCTAGGCTATGCGGGGAGGTTGAGATGGTTCCAACTGTAGTGCCTCCTACGATGTGAGGTTGGTTTACTACATCACTTGGACCGTCATGGTTAATGCTTATACCTATTTAATTAGTAGACTAAATTGATCGAGATCTACCCCCGCAGTCGATTGGGGTGGTGGAGGTGGAGCTTGCGGCTGCTAGGCTTAGTGTGGGTGTTGGCCGGGTTTTCAACTAGCCTAGATGTGGCGGCGATGGCATGGTGTGATGAGGTTCCTTTACACGGTGCCATCATTTTTGGTCTCTTACTCCTTCCTAAAAATGGGCCTGGCCCTTCCTCTATCACTAATCTATTGCTACAGGTCTCCTGGCTCAGGTTAGCTTGGCTGAAGGTAGACAATGACAACAAAACACTGATAGTAGTACCTGCAAAATAAGCCCTAAACCAAAGTTGATTCCGACAGAGATCCTTCGATGCTCAAGTTAGAAGTCTGAAATAGATGAAAAGCGGTAAGCATGAGGGATATGGTCTGCTTACCTTAAGGATCCTCTGTAGGCCTTCATTTCTAAATAGAGATTTGAGGTGTCATGAGAAAGCAGCAGTGTGGGGGCACTACTCCTGCCTTACTGGATGCGATATACCCAATAACCTATGTGATTTGGCAGGATTCAGATGGTGGTTCACTATCTTATCTATTTGTTGTTAGTTGTTTTCAATGATCATGGGATTCAGAAATCCATGCAGGATCGAGGGTCAGCCTCGTCCGTTATATCAGCTAAGGTCGGCCTTTGGTGATATATCAGGTCGGTCAGATTTGAAGACCGGGCCATCCGAAGTTACCACCACTATGATTGGTCCAAGACAGGATTTTTTTATCCCGTAACAGATGGCTATCGAACATTCAATGCATCATGCAAAACAAGCACCGCATAAATAGAATTCAAACCCGCTGTGGAGGGTAAGGTTAATTGCTGGACCATGTGGCCCTATTTGCCAAGCAAGCATCAGCAGGTGCCATGGAAGCGATTGCAATGACGAAGATACGGTGTCTGACAAAGTAAGTCGAGCCTCGAATAAGATTTATGCCCATAGGAGCCGTCACACCGAGCAGGTGGCCCTCACCTTTAAAACCACAACTACTTGGACGTTACCAAGCTTTTAGGCTAACATGCTCCATTTGGAACCATTCAGCCGAAAGAACATAAAGTTTTGATTGTCCGTCCCATTGTCATGTTGGTAAGGACATAATGTTCTCATAATCTCACTTGCCACAATTATTGGGATTTCAAACAATGACGACTTATTAGATTCTGATACACTATGGCCAGAGATGGGCAAATTGAACTTTAAATCCAACCTACCCATGTAACTTTTTGAAGATTATTTGCCGTCAAATTATTTGTTTTTCGCGGGTGCAGCCAACCACTACAGGAATCCACAGCTAATGCATTCTTATTAGCATATGCAATGCTCATGTATCCCGTTGACTATTCTTTCACTGTTTTCGCAGTTTCTTATTAATCTTTATTTCTTCTGAAACACAAATAAAAGGGCCTGCGTGGAAAGACTCTGCATGATCCTCACCCGGAGAGAGTGCATGAACGGAGGAAGTTGGGGAGCGACGGTGGAGAACGCCTCGCAGCAGGGCCCTTCGAAGGGATTTAAAACACACGCAAAAGAAAAAATCGTGGATCTTTTTTAATCCAGTGGGATTGGGTCCCGTGAACTACCACCCACCCAACTCTCCTTTCCTGCCCCTCCATCCTCTCTCCTACTGCCTCCGTTTCTTCCCGTGAACCACCCCCCAACCACCCTGCCTTTTTGCTCCCCTCCTCTTTCCCGCTCCCGACGTTTCTTCCCGTGAACACCCCTACCGCCCCCTCTCCCGGCTCTCGTTCCTCTTTACCGACCGGGTCTTTGAATAAAAGGGAGCGTTTGACCAGGAGCAGTCAGATTGAGTACAACAAGACTTGCTGTAGCTGACCCAAACTAAGCGCACTCAAGCAATAAAACCATATAGCCATGCCATTTCCGCACCTGATCTGACCTTAACTGAATCGAGCAGCGGGTTATCAAACCAGGAGAATGTAAACCGAACCATAGCAACAGCAAAGACCCTTCATGAACCAACCGCCCGTGTTGATCTGTTCCATTCACTTACCTTCTTCGTAGAAAGCCAAAAAAAAAACCCAGAAAGATGCCACATTTCCTCAATCAGCGCCACCTCGGCACCACGGGTCTCGCCGGAACGCCCCCGGTCTCTTACAACGGTGATTTATTCGAGTGGCCACCGTTGCATGATATTTTAATAAGGTGTCTTATACTAGGAAATTTCATAGCGCAGACACCGACAAGCGTGGGTGAGCAAGAACGCACCGTTAACTGTAGCAACCATCACGTCCACAGGACCACATCCAAATATTAATACACTACTCGACAAAGGATAACAAGCACGTCAAGGATCTAAATAAAAGAATGCTAAAACAAGAAGCAACCCAGAAACTCAACAGCACGGCCAAAGAAATCCAGACAGCCGCGAGAAAAGCAGGCCAGAAGGGGCCGCCGCCCTGAGACACGGCCTCACGTAAGAGCTTTAAAATGTGTTCGTTTAAAAGGTCGTTTTCCATGTAACCTAATACTCCAATAGTCCAAGCTTAGGTGAACTAAATTAATAGGCTGACAACTTGGACTTCAGAGTGACAGGTTCAGATAACATCAAGCAAAGTTTGAAATTCAGGCTGGCAAACAACCAAAACCTTGAACGAGGGCCCATACCTGAGCACCTTTCTTCAATTTGCAAGACTTAACTGACATAATTAGATCCGACGGAAGGCCATGAGCCTAACTGAAATATTTCATGGTTCCTTTTCGCACAATTCGCATGACTTATTGACTAGTCAAAATCCAAAATACTAGTTGGCTTTGATCTGACACCCAAACCAAACACCAGAGTAACTGGTGAGATAGACACGTGATGATGACCTTCCATTAAGGCACATGAAAACCGATGGGCTTAGGAGAACCTAAACCCCCGTATACATAGACTAGTTCTCCTGGACGAACTTAATCCCTTCTCTATGGACGATTTGAGCTCAGGCTTGAGATTCTCTAAGCCTTGCTTCTCATAATCAGAAAGGGATCCCAATCCAAGTACTTCCTCTGCACCATTCTTTCCCAGCCTCACCTGTAAACAAAAGGATGGAGCAATTTTTAAGAGATGCAAGTTGGCTCAAATATCATGACCTCACAACCGATAGCAAAGATTATTTCTAGTCATTTTAATCACCATAAGTTTGGTAAAAGAACGTCATAGGTATAGGTGCATTAAAACACGAACTGGTTGTAGAAAGATCATAGTCTGCATGATAAATCGCACAGAAGCATACTTCAATGAAACTAGAGGATTTATAAGTGCAATTTGTCATTAAGTATTTAAACAAGTGCATCAGGAGTTGGGAATCAGGTCCGTCAACCTGTTTGCTTCAGTGCTCAAAAAGCTACTTGGAGATGATTGCGCCAATTGTTGTATCATTGCACTAGGTCAATGGTTAGAGTATATGGCAACCAGAAAGGACTAGATGACAACTAATACATGTATTGTTTCATAGAGAACTACAAACTCCTAGTTACAACAAAAGGAAAGGGAGGTTTGCAAGGATTCCTTTCTGGGGCAAAAAGCAAGAAATCAGGTCTAAAGGAGATTCCATGGGAAACTATTTTAACTGGTTAGTTGTCTATGCATGCACATGTTTTGATAATAGTTGCACGCTGTGTATGGCAACTGGTCTAGTGTAACATGCAAGCCACTATCATGTAACTGGTAAGATCAAAAGTAGTATGAAATTTTGATGCCGGCATATTGCTGGTGAATTAACCTTTTCATGGCTAACCACAAGGGAGAAATATCACTGAACTCTATACTTTATGCATTGGAAGCCTAAAAGGCAAAGTGCAGAACATTATTTGGCTTTAGGTTGAAAACTACCACTTCCTATTCTGGATTTTTTAGACAAATGAACTTTGCTCCAGAATCAAATCCTATCAGGTGTACTGCACCATATTGGTAGGGAACCACGCCAGGCTACCAAGTATTGGTAACAAAAACTGTACTGTACCAACACTACACCATTTGCACACCAATATGGGTACCAAAACCAATACCTAAAACATTGATCTGAATCACATTGTTTATGCACATAGGATTTCTTTCTTATATGCTTGTAATGCCACTTTTTCACCTGCAGAGTTTGTTATTTATGTAAAAAATCGGTGCCTGGATGCCCCAGTTCAGTACATCAAAGTTAACAATTAGTTAGCTTGCATATCCTCCAACAGATTATATGTTGTCCAGAAGGTGTAGTTGCTCATACTTGGGGTTCAAACAAAAGGGAACAGTTCTAACAAAAGGCCTGCCAGCAATAACAGACCATTCAAGCATCATGACATGATGTTATGACTAACTTTATTAAACAGTTAGAAAGATCATCCTATGTTTTGTCTCCCTTTCCAGCCTGAATACAATTTTTTTAAAACGTTTTTAGCATATCAGCATAATTTGCAAAACGTCATGCAAGGGTCCAAATTATTTTTTCATGCTCACGCGCTACAGCTTTTATTAATTAAAACGGTTGAGCTTTTTCTTTTCAGATTTTGATCCTCTCAAAAGGTAGAACTACTCTTTTTCTTTCTTTTCTTTTTGTTGGACAGAGGTGGGGAAGGTGGGGGGCCACAGTGGGTATTGTCTACAATGGTGCAGCTCTTACTCTTTGAGAAACCGCACTGATCAAGGTCAAAATGAAAATTGGCAAACTCTTTTAAATCTATAGGAAAAGGATTACAAAGAACACTTTTTTAAGAATGAAGATAAATAATGACCAAAGTTAATCTCTTCAAGCATGAACGGCAACAATAATTCATAAGCATAAAGAAACCAAAGACTAACACATTTAATTATATAAAAACCAGAACTTAATATTTGAGTTAATTCATTAAAGTTTCTTAATAAATTGGTAACCAATCTTTTGTTTATTTCTAGTCAAAAGAATGACAATAAGAAACTGCATTGATATATTACTTCAATGTTAGATACCCTCAGATTGAAAAATAAATGATGAGCCTGAAAAGAAAGTCAAAAAAATCAGTGAAGAATTTATAGGGTTTTTGAAATTTAGTCACCAAAAAAAGAACATTACATATTAAAAAAATTCCAAATATTGATCCAGTTTTCTTCAGCTAAATGATGTACACCTATTTCAGTATAGCTGCCTATTTTATTTAACAGAAGATGCCAGAACTTCTGAACTGACCAATGATAGCTGCTGGATTCGTTAATGGAAAATCGGAAATCATAATAATCTAACAACTACCACTTGTAATGCATCTTTATGGTGTATCTTATGGGCCATTACATTAGTTCCAATATATCTTTCTTTATAAAAATATATATATATACACTTATGTCATGAAACTAATAACACCAAATATGTATTGTTTAGCATCTATATTTTCCTTATCCCATACATTTCTATTGTAACATCCATCTAAAAGCATTCTTGATGTATTCATTGTCAAGCATTTTTTATTATTATTCGGTAATGATTGATCCCATCTTGCATTCCCATTAAGGATTTATCTTACCTAAAGCGACCAATAGTCTGTATACAAGCACATTCCTCACCACAGTGATCTCATACTAAACTATTAGCATTGCAAGTAGGGGTGTGTGGTTATCATCATAAATTATCCATCTCGAGTACTCCTAGCCCAAGTTGCAAATCCGTAAATTATACTGTAGTCAATCTCTTGAAACACGTGGCAATCTTGCTAAGGTGGACAGTGTAACCTGGCAGCCTTGGTAAAATTAAGAGCCTATTTTATGGGGCAAACTTCGATCTACAGTTCTACACTGCAGGTCCAGCTGTGGGTGGGCCACATTCATGTTTGGATGCCTGCAGCTAGACAGCAGCCTTCAAGAAGAGATGCATGTCTCCTGTACTGCTACATCTCATCCCATGCCCAAGGCAATCGCAGGATGAGCTGCAAGGCCTAAAGCTGACTCCCTTCGTACTCGAGACCATCCTAAACACCTCCACGCTTACTGCACCCTCCAAGCCATGCTCCAACTCTGGGCAACCCTCACCCGCACTGGCCAGAGACACCTCTCTCGTATCAGAGTTCCAAACCCTCAACCATCCTCACCCAAACCCTACCCCAGGCCTCCTCCACCCACTCACCAGATCTCCCTCTACACTCTGCCAGACCTCCCCCAAGCTCCCTGGCCCATGGGGTGGAGCCAGAATTTGCGATTAGGGGGCATTATTGCTACTTTATTGATGATTGTCAAACTAGTCACAATCTTCTTCTATCATTCATGAAAATTAACACATTTTTTAAGGAGGTAATGTATAACTGCATAAGGATGCTGATAAAATTAACCAATTTTTAAATAAATTGGTCTAAGTTTAATCATAAAAGTTCCTTAACCAATTACAAACTTTCCTTTTGTTGAAAAAAACCTTAACTTTTCAAAACAAGTTTATCGATGCAGGACATGATATGTTAAAGGAACTCTTGAGTTTCTCAATTTCAAAAATTTTCAGAGATGAATTTATTTAAAAAAATCAAATTAAAGATTATTTTAGATTAATCATTTAAAATAAGCACATACCATCCCCAAATACAATATGCTTAAAAACATGCAATCTCTCTTGGCAACTGTCACATAAAAACTGAAAAAGACCAACAGTAGAACAAAATTTTTATCTATGTACATGATATTAAAAAAAGTCTAAACATTAGTGCATCAATGGTAGACTCACGGATCGAGTTCTCAAAAGTCATGGACTTGATCTTAGCAAACAAAAAGCCCGAGAAGGGAACCAGAAATATGTCTCCTCTCAATCAGGAAAGAGATCAAGGTGTGGGAAGTTGGAAACATGAAACCAGGGAAAAAAAGCTCTCCCATTGATTGCAAGGGACTGAACCACACAAAACCAAAGAAGATTATCCAAGTTCTATCTTTTCTCTTCTTTATTTGAGCAGAATCAAATTTTGGGTAGAGTTCCAGGTCCTCTTTACTTCTGAAATGACTGGATTCTCTACTTAACTTCGCGAGATTATGCCACAAAGGCAATTTGAAAATCCAAGAGCCCAACTTCAATCCCATGTTAAAATAATATAGAAAAACTAAAGAAATATAATAAAATCTACAGAAGCTCTAAAGGGGGCACCAAGTGCCAGCATGCTGTGAAACATAGGATGAGGGAAGAGGGTTCCAGGAATTTTTGCTGAGCAAGGGGCATGTGCCCCCATCCCCCTCACTCTGCCTCTGCTAGCCCAAGCCTCGCCATGGACCCCCTCAGCCCACTGCCACAGGATCTCCCTCCAAGCTTCGTCAGACCTCCCCAACCTCCCTTGCCCAAACCCTGCCTTGAACCCCTCCACTTGCTACTGTCAAATTTCCCTCTCATCTCAGAGCTAAGCCTCCCACTCACCACCACTGCCACACCACCCCCCCCCCCACCCCACAGTGCCGGGCAATGCTGGAGGCCAAGCCTCCTCCATCGCCACTCCCCCTCCTCTTCTCCTTATCCCTCTCCTCCACCACCCTTGCCCTCAATCAGCCATTTTGCTCGCCTCCCCACCACCACTCATCACCTAGCAAACAGGCAAGATTAAGCCACCACAAGTTAAGAGCTTGCAACTCAAGATGCATTACAGCTTAAGCTGTAGTGCAACTCTACCTATAGGGATCCAAACAGCCCCTAAATGCAAGTAAGCTGAACCTAAATGCATGCCAGAAGAGATGCAGCTCGTGCCCATGGGAAAGAATCCAAGAAATCATAAAGTCATCACTTCAAAGCTTTACATGATGATTCTAGGAAGATGGAAGTGTAACCCAACAGCCTTGGTAAATTAGATGCAAGTATAGCGAACCTAATATTTACTGCATAGTAGAAAGGATCCAACTCATGCTCATGGAAGAGGAGAGCAAAGCAGAAGAAAGGATCCAACTCATGCCCATGGGAAAGGATCCAACCCATGCCCATGGAAGAGAAGGACGATGATGAGGATGATGAGGCAAGTATTACAGCATCCTTCCATCCCTTTTACACAATGACAAGTGCATTTTGCTACACTTAATTATATGTCAATTTCAAAATTATATATAATGCTTTCACTAAGGGAAAAGAAGTATTTTTTTATTCATCATCTCTTTCAGAACTGGCATTCAACCATCAAGCCTGCTGTTTCATGCAAAAGGTCAGAACTGCTAGCCTTTTAAGAGCCATTGCATAGGTTCAAAAGTCCCAAAATGAGGTCCTAATTTTATTTTAAAAATGACTTGGGTAATACTTTAGAGATCAATTTTTGACATCTCATTTCCTGTCCTACTTCTTTTTCACATACCTAACAGCACATGTCCTTCATACTACTTTTCTCTAATGTATTCCATTAAACCTCCTCACATTTTCCATTTTCATTGACTAGTACATTAATATACACAACATACCTTTAGATCAATATAACCAAGAGGAGGAGGAGGAAGGAAAATTTAACATGTTGAGAAAAAGTGATTAACAATGAAATACTAACCATGATAATCAACACTATTTTCGATCACTAGATAGACAAATACTTCCACATTCAACAAATAAAATTCATGTTAGCATAACTTAAAAATCATAATCCAGAACAGATATTTAAGAAAATTTAATATAATAAAACACGACGTAAGCAAGCTTCAAAGATAAGAACTGCAAAAGTCCAGATACGGAAGAATCAGCTAGACTTCCCATATTTTGTTTCTCATCGAAATGTCATATGAAAAAAATATAACAGACATACCAAAACATGTTTGGAAAGCGAAATCCAAGAGGTGGCATGTGCCTCAACAAAAGAAACATTTGAAATTGATAGTGAAAGTGATTTCTTTTCTAACAATGATTTAATCATACAGAAGTATCAAAAATATATTGACTTCATCTTGAATTTTCATAGGTCAGACCTTGGGGCATCATTAAACATTGCAAATCCTTGGCTGCTACCATAGAATTAGTAGTCACTCAACCAAGCAGGCAGGTTGATATAGTGATTCAAGAATTGGTATGTAGCAGAAGTGGTATTCCTAGCTTCCTAATCACCTATAAGATCCCAGCAATTATAGATCGAGGGCATTTTAACAATCTTACAAAAAATAGAATCGCAGAACAACGAAATGGTAGCATGTTAAGCATAAATCAAAACATATCAAAAGATTTTTATGAAGATTGGAGCAAAAAAAATACACATAACTTTATCGAAATTACCTTGGAGGCAAAAAAAGGAAGTTCAGTGATGCTTGATTGCACAAAAGAGCATTCCACAATATCTGGAGCCCCATTGAGACCCTTCAAGCATGCATCAGCAAAGATGGCACCAGCATAGCTACACCAAAATGCTACCGCTCATGTCCCAGACACATAAATTCCATATTTATAAACTAACTCTTAAAACCAAGCACCGAGCATAATAGGAAAGATGTGAATTCAAAGCAAGGAGCATAAAAGCAACATTCAGATGAAAGGACCAAAAACCTATAGTCTACAATATGTTAACTAAAGAATTAGATAAACTGTTGTTTGTCTCATTCAACAACAAGACTTATTGATTATCTGATTTAAAATTAACTATTTTGAACCATCTGTTACTGTTATGGCCAGAGTGTAAGATACCAACAGAAAAGAAAGGCCAAAAATGATATATTACAATGATTGAGGAGTTATAACCAGTAAAAATTCTCTTACAAGAAAAGATAGAAATAGCACAACTACAAAAAAGTAGTAAAACAGTAACTACTATTGTCTGCTTGACATGTCACAGAATGGGAGAACACATACATACATACGTACATATAATATAATATAATATAATATAAAGGAGGAAGCATAGCTTCTGATCACATCTGAACTGTCCTACAAGTGAACAAACAATCAGAAAAATTTAACACATAACTTACAAGTATATATGTGCTAGTATAAACATGATCCAAGAGTGATGGAACCAGCAATAAAACATCTAAAAGATCTAGTGGAAAGAAATGGATAAAGAAGTTCCTTGAAGAGGACATGAGATAGCACATGCAGATGAAAAATATAAGTGGTCATTGATTTGAAGACACGATTGATGCTGACAACACAGATAACCAAAAGGGTATGGGAAACAAAACAAAATAAAATAAAAATACATTCTAGACTGCAGTCACCTAACAGGATATAGGATGGTCGTTGATTATTTCTTTTTGGTTAACCTACAATGTACAGTTCTTCTAGATAAAATTTCTGCCAGTGCACAAAAATAATAAATGAACAATTTAAGAAGCAGTGATATAAGTTACTAACGAAATCCAAGTTCTTTTACTATAAATTTTGTTGCTGAAGTCATCAAAACTTTTCTTGATAAATGTATAAGCTGTTATGAACATAGTCTGGGCAGCAATTTCCAATCTTATACTTAGGACTACATCTGAGATGCAAAGTAAATTGCCACTCGACCATCCCACACTGAAGATTCTTTATTTAGTGACTTAGGTTACCTAGAATCAAAAAGTATACAAAACATATCATGACATCTAAAAAATGAGAAAAGAATAGGAGGGGACAGGGGCTATGATTAGCTAAAATGCAAGAAAAGAAAGGATATAGCCAAAACAAATAAATATAAAATAATGAAACCAAAATAATAACTGTGTAAGAAATTATTTGCCCTTACTCATTATGCAAAGAGTTCAAAGTAAACAGATTTTTAATAAAGCTGGCATCCATTTTGATTTACCAGAGGATGTACATAGTCTATAAGAAAAATGATAAGCATTCTTCCAGATATTCAGAATATTATAAAGACTCACCACTCATCAATACTAAAATGTCAACATCATCTGATCCACAAATTTCATTCCTTTTTCATGATTTATCTAAACTTCACATTTTATGATTACAGAGGAGTAATGCATAACAAGCGCCCACTATGTCAACAATCGAAACAAAATTCTCAGACACTGTCCAATTATATTTGGATAAAACACAAAATAACGAAAGATCAATCAAGCTAACAATACAGACATTCAACAATCCATGTGCAAAATTCATATAGATAAGTCAATCATAGTTGCACAGTTAAAGGACGCTTTTAAATCACAATGAATGGTTCTTCAGACTTACGCCATGGACAAGGTTGCAGAGCCTTTTCCAGCCTTTGCTTCCACCACCTCAGTCCCTCCATCTTGTGTTCTCTTAGTCAGAGCCTTGATATCCTCATCAGTTAAGGCGTTGCTCGCTGGAGTAGCCTGCCAAGCAGAAACAAGTAATGTGTCCGATCACATAAGAGCTCCAAAGGAAGATAATGATAATAAACAACAAATAACAAAAGATCCAAAAATAATGGTAACAGACATACTCATAAAACACAGACAATCACCTGGGAAAATAGAGGCAGAATGGTTATACCGGCATGCCCACCAACAACAGGAACATCAACCTCTGCAACGAATAATTTCGTCACCTAAGAGCAAAAGATTTCCGTGTGTGGGTATGTGGAAGACCATCAAATACGTATAAAAATGACTAACAATTCAAGGAAAGGTGAAAACTTTACCCTCCACCGGAACCTTTGCCTTTCCGGCATAGAAAGTCTTAGCCCTGACCACATCGAGGGTGGTGACTCCAAAAAGCTTCTTCTCGTCATAAGTCCCCGCCTTCTTGAACACCTCGGCCGCAATCGGCACCGTCGAATTCACTGGGTTGCTAATCATATTAACAAGAGCCTAATTTTAACCAAGAAACAATATCCATGTTATATCCAAGGTAAAGAATAAAAGGGAAAAGAAATGGAATGAAGTGGTGAGTCGCGTACGTTAGGGCAATACTTGGCTATGGCAGTGCAGAGAGACTTGACAATGCCAGCATTGATATTGAATAGATCGTCGCGGGTCATGCCCGGTTTCCGGGGACGCCGGCCGGGATGATGACGACATCGGAGCCCTCGAGGGCTTTTCCGAGCTGCTCCTCGCCCATAAATCCAGCAACCTAGATCAAGAAATGAGAAATCCAAAAACCTAGATCAGAGATTTATAGGCTTGAGAAGGGAGAAGGAGATGGGAAATGGTAGAAGAAAAATGGACGGGGAACCTGGGCACGGGTGTTGATGTGGCTGACGTCGGCGGCGACGCCGGGTGTGCCGGCGATATCGTAGAGTGCGAGGGAGGAGACGAGGGGGTTGAGCTTCATGAGGAGGGCGAGGGGCTGACCGATGCCGCCGGCGGCGCCGAGGACGGCGACCTTGCGCTCGGGGCTGGACTCGACGGAGAAGAACCGACGGGGAGATGGGAGAAAGCGGCGCCTCCTCTTTTGAGGGCGGTGTCCACCGATCGGAGGAACGCTCCCATCCTTTTTCGTTCGTGGGAGGAGAGGAGGGGAGAGATAGAACAACGAAGGTTGGAGAAAGAAGAGAAAAAGACCGGCACTAGACATGAGCGGAGACGGATCGAGCTGATGAAAAGGAGCGATGGCCGCAGTCACGTGAGGAGAGTGATAGGGTCGCCGCGGCTCGCACTATTCTTTGGGGGTCTGCAGGCTAACCTCTTCTGAGATTGGAATACTCCATCAATAACCTAAACGAGTGGTATAGAATTATAGAAAGCTCCATGAATTTTTGGTCGTAAGTAGCGTTAGAGAAATAATTAATTTTGAACTCGCACGTTGTATACATATTCTAAATCATTTTATTGATTATTTTTAAAATTAATTATTTTTAATTAATAAATCAATATGACAACATAATATTCATCTAACTTTAGATATCAATTCATATTTTTGATTACATACATAAATAATTTTAATTATAAAATACAATAATATCATACTTTAATCATATCATTTAATTTGTATACATGAACTTCAATTCAATCATTTAATACTATAATATTTTTTATTTAATTTAATAATATTTTTAGATTTTTTTTATCCACATGACATTCATAAATGATAAGTTGGACAGCTTAACTTACTAACATACTCTCAATTTTACTTTCATATATATATATATATACTAGTTTTAAGACTGCATGTTGTGTGCGGATTCTAGATCATATCATTGATTATTTTTTAAATTAATTATTTTAAATTAATTCTTGATATTAATCCATATTTTGATTTCATGAATGAATTTTAATTGCACAAATATAATAATATCATGCTTTAATCACATCATTTAATTCATATGCATGAGCTTCAGTCATTAAATACTATAATTTTTTTTATTAATTTAATAATACTTTATAAATTCTTTGGATCCACATGGTATTCATAAGTGATAAGTTGATACTTACGTAAACAGATTAATTTGCTAACATACTTTCTCTTAATTTCTATATATA
>KE504733.1:1236297-1255190 GCA_000441515.1 Elaeis oleifera
ATATATATATATATATATTCATAGAAGTTATATAAGCATTCAAAAGCTATATATATTATTCAGAACGTCGTATATATTCATCAAAATTATTTAAACATCAGAAAACTATATATATTATTTAAATATCATATAAAATATAAAAAATTATATATATTATTTAAAATATCATATATATTTACAAAAAATCATACAAATCATCAAAAAAATAATAATAATATTTCTTTTATTCTATAAAATAATATATTTATTATTAAAATTAATAAAAAATTAGATATTATTAAATACCTACCCATTTACTAATTCCACTATATAATCTAATATAATTGACTGAAATACTCTACATCAATTTTATTACAGTACACAAAAAATTACTCATATTCCCACAGGTTCTAGCACGGCACACACGGGGCATCAATTAAAGCAACAGAATTCATTAGAACTAGTTGGTTTGGAGACTGGCCAAGCCGAACGGCCAGATGCAAGGAACAAATACTAGTACAGTAGGAAGACTCGAACCAAACCAGTTGCCGTTCTTTTTTTTTTTTGGGTAAATATAGGAGCCATGGCTACGCATTGAATAAGAACAAAGTGACTACACCAGAGTTCATATAGACAAACAGGAAAACAACAGAAATATAGACGGTCCCTCGCGCTTGACACGAAAGCAGGAGAAGTACATTTAAAGTGGTAAAACACGTTGTTTTAAAGAGCCCGACCTATATATAAGAGAAAAGGCCCCACCAAAATATACTGATACATGATGATCATCGGTCAAAACACAATCCCAGACCATAGCAATTACAAATTTCTCATAAATATAACTTTAACACTTTCCAAACCAATGGCCACCGTTCGCATCAAAGTAGCAAGCACAGGAAAACAAAAATTTGCTGCTTACCTAAGAAACACAAAGCAGATCACACTGCGTACATCAACAGAAAACAAAACAAACAAATCCATCCAGTGCGCTACTAATATACAGCAATTAATCAGTGATTCACGCAAGCCCAAACACGGTGCAGTAGATAATTCACAATTGATCGAGAAAAAGGGCAAAATCAGTCTTGTTTATTCCCACATTCCCTAAATTAGTTCCTATGTTTCTAGGTCACTGGCACCACAAAATCCACCTGGACTTGGGTCATACCTCACCAGCAAACTGTTACGAATTACAGATACACTGGCTAAATTACCCGTGACCACTGATCAGACTGAAGGAGAGCATTCCCCTCTACCCTATAAATCACATCCTACAATACATACAAAGTTGAATGAGAAAGGGACCATAAATTAAGACAAGTACATATCCTTCCACAATGCCTTTGCAGCTTCCACCAGCATGCTAAGAACCGCCAGGAGCCTAGCTACAGTCCGGCAAATCTTTAAGAAACAATGAAAAGAACAGAAATGTTTTCCAAAGGAAAAGCTGGTGCCAAGCAAACAAGCCACCGTCGTTTATGGGCCAATATCATACAAAATCCATCCACATTCCTGATTTGCAGTCAATTTGCATACAATATCTGCAACAGAAAATGAGATTATATTGCGGCAGCAACAAATATTAAGATAAACAAATTAAAGTGATCAACATATACATTTCGCTTAAATTGTCAGATCACTAAAGCTATCCAATTGCGAGTAACTAGAATAGAGACAACCAGGAGCAATTAAGAAGAGTAAAAAACGAGGACATAATTTCTTTGTTAAGAAGAGTGAAGTGGAATAGAAAGAAAGCATGGCTTTCTATTTAATTTCAATCTGTGCAGAATAATACCTATCTGACAAGATTTCTTAAAAAGTAAGAAAGTATTACAGGAAGCAAAGATCCTCTTTTTTCATTTTTTTTGAACCTGAGGGGCAAACGTGATTTCTTTAATATGGTGAAGGCAGCATTCGAACCCTGCCGGCAACAACTTCTAGCAACT
Source organism: Elaeis oleifera (assembly GCA_000441515.1). Classification (NCBI taxonomy): domain Eukaryota; kingdom Viridiplantae; phylum Streptophyta; class Magnoliopsida; order Arecales; family Arecaceae; genus Elaeis; species Elaeis oleifera. The sequence continues at coordinate 1,238,223 of KE504733.1, forward strand.
TAACTCTGTCAATAGGGGCACCATCACAAAGAAGAAAACTCACCTCCAGGCACTCATCTATAGAAGCGGTAGGAGTGCTCTAAAAGAATTTTTGCTCAAGATTTATTCTTAATCTGTTAGCCACCATTCTATTCACTACACACACACACACAACACAAAAAAAAAAAGAAAAGAAAAGGGTCCCAGTGCACAAGGCTCCTGTCACTGCAGGGTCTGGGGAGCATGAGTTGTATGAAGTCTTACCCCCACGGCTCCATGTGCAGAGAGGCAATTTTGGTGTTTTAAACCTGTGGCAGCAGGTCACAACCGATGTGCCAAGGCCTGCCCTCATTCTATTCATTACAAAGCAAGCAAAATTCCAACTAAATGGCAGCAACAATATGTTCATACTTCGTAGAATATGACATATCAATAACAAATCCTTGCCAAAGACAAATATGTATGCAAATACCCACATGTAATCGCACGCGTGCATTACAATGTATTTTATGTTGCTTTCTTGAGAAGCACTATGAAAACAGTTCAATTTTGACATTCAACATTTGTCGTTATCCACTCTCAGAATAAAATGTAGCTTCCATTTTGTGCAAGAAACACTAAATTTTCACACATATAGATGAATAATAATTATCCAAAGCAGGAATCAGTATTGCTATATGCAACAACCACATAACTGCTCTCTCAATTCTTTGGCATTTGCTTCCTGTAAATTGAAAAATAACTATGTTCAGATCATTTCCCACCTCTTTCCATTAATATCTAATGATATAGCCCTACTGGTTAACCTTCCTACATCCTTTTAACCTGGTCTTCCAATCCCCTGTTCCCATATGTTTGGTTCCCATATACAGCATTTTCTGCGAGGATTACTTATTACAAATCATTACCATGAACTTCCATTATCACACAGAAATATCCTGATTCAAGATCTTAATACAAGTTCATATTACCACACTCACCAAGTCATTCGCCAAATGTTTTTCATCAATTCTAGCTATACTGACATTGTTTCAGGTCCATCATCTCTCCCTTCATCATTTACATCCTTTCTTGATAAGAAACAATTCCCGCCATACATCTGCTATCTGAAAGCACATTCTCACCCTTTCACAAGCATGGAAATTCATGTACCCTCCATTATTAGTTTGCAACCTCATTCAGCAAAATGTTGAATAAAACATTATTGTATTTCTACTATTCACCAAAAGTTAATAATCTTTGTTGAAATCAATACAATACCATTAATGCCTTATGTGTTGAATGTATAAAATTCCTCTTACACCCCTCCTAACCATACTATTCTACCAATAAACATCAGAACTCATCCCTGTTAGGCCTTTTGCACGGACCAGCACTTTACAACTAATGAATTATTTTATATTTCTCGTATGTCGTCAATTGCAGCATAACCTTTCCTAGTTGTGAACTTCTCGAACCTCTTTCCCCAACTTCTATATCTAGTACATGTTCCTTGCATTAGACTTGATGAGTAATTACTTATTTGGAGGTTGCAAGTCTCCATAATGGAGGATTCTACATCATATAATTAATATTCTTCAGTTTCTTGTAGAAATGGCTGGTGTAGCAATGTCAAATTCAAGTGATCCAAGCTTACACAATGTTTTTTCATCTTTAAGAATGAATACCAAAATGCCTTACCTAATCTTGATAATAAAAATGCTGAGAGCCCTACAGTAGAATCATCCCTATCAACCAAGCAGAAAATCGCATATTCTTATTGTTAGAAGCCACATCACCCTTCACAAACCCTGACCATCAGCATGCAATTACCCAGATGGCCAGATCAACTTTGCTAATAGCTCCTTTAAGAGGGTTCTGCAAGGCAACAAACTACTAAGCAGGCAAAACAAAACGTAGCTATCTGTAAACACAAGATCAGGGAAACAAACATGATACATGATTACATCAAGAATATAATGATGCAAACTATTCAATACGATCACACAGTTAAGACTGTAATGTTTTCCAAAGCAATGCCCACTCCATCAATCTAAATACAGCTGGGTAATTGATATCATATTCCTTAAGTTTTGAACCCCCAATACCATCATGCAACACCTCCTACAACACCCCCCCCCCCCATAAAAAAACAAAAAAAAAAAGAAGACCCAACCAATCTGAAAACCACAAGTAACAGAAAAAGTCCTTCCAACACCCAAAATCAAATTAAGATGATCCTATTTCCCATACCTGACCAACAATTCTGACCAAGAACAAAGAGTACCAGAATAAAGAATAAAAATAATGCTTTTTTTCAAAATCTCAAGCTTGATTTATTTCACTTAAAATACACATAATGCAGCAAACTTATGCCTCAAATGACACAACTTGGACATAAATCATACAATATCCTCCAATAATAAATGCCTGCCTAACAAATTTATCTGCAAAAACTATGTTTTGAATCAGCCAACCAAATTTAATTTTATCGAAAAATAAATATCCATATTTGCATTCTTCAAACATCTAGAATAATGAGAAGAGATCATTGCCTCATACACTAATTCACCTAAAAAGAGCATGCCAGTCAGATCTGAAATTACTATTCAATCCAACTATCAGAAAAACTCAAAATTAATAAAGAACATACAGTTTTGAGATACTCAAATTTCAAGAAGCCAGCATATAAGAGCACCCCACATGAATTTAACTGTTAGTTAGCATGATATACACAATATGCACTGCATCAATGCCTCACGGCACAAGGCACTAGTATGACACCAGCCGCATAATGATACTTGCTGCCATTCCAGCCAGTATGTACAGCAAGCCAAGCACTGGCACGACATGTGCTGTGCCAGTGCCTAGCCTGCATACAGATGGCACGGACGATATAACTATGGTGTGGTGCAAGCAAATTTAGGCTGATCTATCAATTTAATATATAGGCTAGGGTTATAATCTAAAGAAGCAGTAAAATGAAAAAATCTGATTCATAAATCTATTCCCTCTTTGAGAACTTGAATTTCAACACTTCCAATCACTGTGATCAAACCTAATTTATCAGGTTTTATCTTCTAGAAAACTATATTCCAGCACTAAAATTGGCACAAGATGAAATTTGCAAAAGAAGACACACATCCATTGCAATTATTAACAGCAACTCACAGACATCAATCTCATTAACTCATGTACATTACTACCCACAGACCAATGCACGGGAACATGTACAACATACATCCATGTACCAACAGCAGACGAAACACAGGTACATGCACACAGCCACCTCCCCCACCCCACCCCTCCCCCAAGAGGAAAAAGAAAAGAAAAGAAAAATGTGCAAGCACACCTACATGCAAGCACACAGGCAAATAAATAAAAGGATGATAGAACAAAACTTGTCATCGTACCAATTACTGCAATGTAACTCCTCAATTTTGTAATAGCATGTAGTTCAACCTAAGCAATAGACATAGATGCATTCCCCATCCACCAGATTAAAGAAGACCAAAACTTCATAAGCTGCAACATTCTCCTAATGGTAATTCTTATTACATGCGAGATATCAATTAGTAAATTCAATATATGGTTATTTTTTCTAAATATTCCCTATTTCTCAATTATCTTTTAAAATGACATTTTAAAAATTTCAAATCGGAACCGTCAAATAATATGAAACTAGGGAAAACCGTCCAAACATTATATCCTCATCTTGAAACATAGTAAATTCAAGATCTACAAGAATAAATCTTCTTACAAATATTCAAGGTTAAGGACACAGCAGCCCAATTAAGTGTGGACCTAAGTATATCTAATAAAGACTCAAGTTGATTTGAATAAGAAATCCATGGCTTATTTTTTAAAAGCTAATTCACGGATTAGTTTAATTCCTCAACCAGTTAGGCAATATTATTTCACATATTCTTTGGTATGGGCACATATATGGGTATAGGAAAGGATTTTGGATTCCTTAGAGACCAAAACAGCTATTGAAGTACACCAATATTTAATGGACAACTCACATTGGACTGGTGCCATATACATACAAAAAGATTATAAACCGACAATAGAAAGTGTCCACGAATCCCCTGAAACTATTTACTAATAAGCAAACCATCCAAACACCACAAGTGTAGGCTTGGCCTCTCAAAGGGGAAAGGACAGACAAGATAGTTGAAAATACAAGTGAGACCTTGATACAGGGTGCATGTCTGAAAAAACAAACAAATAAATAAATAAAGGGTTCTCAGGAATGAGGAGAACAGAACATTCAGGGCTATCATTAATCCTATAGACTTGCTATATCGATTCTAGAATCCTCCCAACTCTAGACAGATGCTTAAACCTTTTGTCCAAACTGTGTAACTTACAGTGACGAAGCATGTACATCCTTCCTAATTTTCATTGAGCCTCACCTCCACCAAGTCTACAAACCAAACAGCCAAACCCACCGAAAAATATCATGGTCCCTCACATAGCCAACTAAATTGAAAATCAAATCCCCTAAATCTACCATTAAATTGAACAATTCGCACATAAGGAGCCTGCGATCTAGGAAATGTAACATGCCTTCTGCACCTGAAATCATGAGTGGCATTCCACTTCGGTTGCAAGAAGTAAAAGATACTGACTTTAGAATAACAGAAAACATTGAGAAATCTCTTTTGCTCAATTTCAACAATACAACCGTAGGCCAGAATGTCAACAAAAAAAAAAGAAAAGAAAAACTACGTCCCTTCTTTTTCTGACATAAATTACAGAATCAAGTAACTGAATCATTGCAATAATACACCCGAACAGCCCCATAATTATCTCTATTCGGTAGCAGCAACCAAGGCATACCCGTTAGTTCCAACATGTGATATCGCATTTGCTTCCCCACCTCACAGTGTATTACTAGCTACCTCCTTTAACCTTCCCGCACCTAATACAAGTTCAGCGTCCAACATAATCATTGCATTTTTCACATAATCACAGGTCCAGATCCCTTCAATAGCCAGGAAATGTTTATGGGATTTAGCCATTCAATGTCAAAGAAAGAAGTCCCCAAGAAATTTTCCACTAATGAGGATTATAAAGGGCCCGGATGCTTAGAAGTTCAGGAGTTCTAACAGCTGAAACCATCTATCATTATTAATGCTATAAACATAATTGTTCACCGAGGATATCAACTATCATCAGCTCATCATTTCCCCCCAATTTGTCTCTTAATATGAAGACCCCAAAAAAAATACTACACAAAATGCCATATATTCATTTTTGAAGCCACCTCCGAAACATGGCTTAACCTGATGTTCTACCAAAAAAGGAAGAAGAAGAAGCAAAAGAGTAGGTTTACCCTTAACAATTTCGAATTTGATTCCTCCTAGGACCTCTCCTACAAATTTCCTTCAACAAAGTGGAACAAATATTTCTCGTCATGCTTGCATCTCCTTCCACAACATCCATTTAGCAGGAAGCATGAAACGATATCCAAATATTATTCCCAGGCTATGACAGGCAGAGTAAATATAAAAGCAAAAAGCACAGAAGAATACAAAAGGGCAATACAGTCTAGTAAACTCCTTTGGGGTTTATCATATTTAAGATCCTGCAAGCTTTAGAAAGTTGTCTAATCATACAGGAGACAATCTTATAATTTAGAAAATAAATAAATTGCTCACAGACATCTACATTAGCTTGTCTACTACTGGAAACCTTCATGGTGATGCAAAATCAATTTCTTCAACAACAATAGTCAGCCTTTAGGAGTAATTTTCTACCAACCCTGATTTAAAACAGGTTCCCTAAGTAACAACTGATGTTATAGCACCTTCAAGCCATATTACCTTGAATCTTCACCACCATATACCCATTTCCATGGAACTGGCCCTAAATAAAGACAACCATAGTAAGATAGCCAAAGTGATTTTGTAACAAAATGTCCATGCTCAGAGAAAGTAAACATCTCACCAAAAGACAAGCTTCTTTTCAAGTTTTTCCACAGTTAGGCCTCAATAACAAGGAGCATGATGCTCATAAGGGAAACACTAAAGAAGAACATATGCATTTTAAATGTTGTTATTGGTGTCACCTTATTTTTATGATTCTATATTTCTATCTCTATACAAGGAATGTGATCTTCAATATTTATTACTTGCTTCACCTTATTTTGATGATTCCATTCACATGCACACCACCTCACCATGGCAGGGTTCACCTAGAGCCTAAGAACTGACTCAGAAATCAAAGCATATGACTCACTCAAAGAATTGTCTTCCCTATCATAGAATTATGAATGTGCCATAAAGGCTAGAGCAACAAAGCTGATTTCATTTAGCCAAGCTCCATGTGTGTGAAACTCAAGCCTGTCCCACACTGATGTACGAATATACTAAAGTAGACAGAAAGTCCATCGTTTGACCTCAATGCCTTTCAAACTTTTTGATAGCCTCAGAATATACCATTGCAATAGAAACCAAGAACTGTGGAATAACCTATCAACCTTGAGAATCTCTTTCAACAAAACAATTGCATAAATTGTTTCTGCCCTTGGCTCTAAAACCCATACAACGAGCCATCTAAATCATTATTACCTTACTAGTTTCATTCTTTTTTACTTCTGCCATGCACGAAACTAGGTACCAAAATATTTTAATAAACCATCAAATTAGCCAAAGAAGTTTATGCTTTACTCTGTTCTATGCTAGCACTCCATAACATTCCAGACTTCATGCAAGCTCAAGAATCCCTCAGTGATATATCAATAATTATCTTCCTCACAACATTTTGTTACTCCCTTTCAAGTTTTCTTGGACGTTCCATGACTTAACATCACTGATTTTCTCTAGCAAGGACTTCAATGCTTGCTTTTTCCATTACCTGACTGCTTATTCTAAGAAGAGTGTTCACAAAGGTCATGAGAGGCAGAGACAGAGATATGAAAGAGATCATCCTACTTCTTCGTTTCCTTTTTTTTAAAAAAAAAATCTCTTAAGACATCTAAGTTCACTCCTGCTTCATGCAACTATGATGAAAATTCATACTCTGACAGATTTATCACAATATAAGTCTTGCAAAATAAGTTAACCCAATCTTCATTTCTTCCCAAAGTGAGACAATTGCAACAAAAGAACATCCTAAATTTGTTGCCCATACACTAATGCCTCTTCCATAAAGAAATGGAGAGCACAGGCACCTTGACTTCACACGATTACTAAAAGAATGCTAGTTTCATCCGACATAACTATTCTCCTACTAAAATCCAGATGAATAGATTAGATCAATCCTAATTACAGCTGTAAAAATTCTATTTTAATTATTCCACATTTTGCCACCCCTCAACCTCAACTCAAGAAACTATTCTTGACTTTCTTTTATGCTCCACAACAGATAATTTTTCAGGCAATACTTGCTTGCTCGTTCCACATTAATTCTACTCCAAAGTTTTATATTTCATCATTTCATGTATTTTCAGCACAATGACCAAAAAATTCCCCAGTCTATTATCCATTCATGCCCATATATATTCATGTATCCTCTTCAATAAAAGGCCCTTAGAAATCACTTTTCCAATATGAAAACAAAGTTTACAAATATGATGCTTTTTCATCCACCTCTTTGTTTTCTAGTCACTGCTTTGCCATGAATGTAGTTCTTTTGCACAAAGATCTACCTATATATAAATCCCAAACTAGGACCATAAATTATTAATTCAACTCTATAACTAGTTGTTACATGCCTAACGTTATCTCAAGATCATGTCAAATTCAACTCAATTAGCTGCTTCTCATGAAACATGCGAGCATGCCAAAATCATTGATCAAAAATTTATTTGTCTGAGCAAGCTTTAAATTGAACCACAAGAAAAAGCCAAGAAGACAAATTAGACAAGCAAAATGAGATTTGAAGACCTTATTTTCACTATTTACATATCCTAAGCACCAACTCAATCAATCGTTCCCATACTCCATCTCAAAGCCTCTCCTTTATAAAAGTCTTCTCTTAACTTGTATTTAAAATCAACGACTCCTACTCTACCAAAATTGTTGCTTTATTTGTCATTTGGCAACCTTCGCTTGCACCCACCCCCTCACAAACAAAAGCATCCTTCGAGAGGCATTTCTAACCATAGACAAGGCCATGGGAAATGAGTAATAATAGAGAGTTGAGGATGTTGGAAACATCCATACTTCCACCCACCATATCTGCAACCCATAACTGCCATGGATATTTCTCAAGCAGCACAAACTTGGAACATTGATTAAGGAACAATGAGTGCATTTCCTAACATCAATGACAGTAGGGTCCATTGGGAGCCTGTATAAAGCAAATCACTCTTCACATCTTCATACATGACTTCTCAAATAAATCCACTTAAAGCAATACACATTAACTAGTCATGATTGAAAAATTATATATATATATATATATATATATATGTACTTCTGTTTTATATTGTCAACATCAGCCACCACTAATGGAATTGGTTGTGCAATTTCATATATATATATGTACTTCTGTTTTATATTGTCAACATCAGCCACCACTAATGGCCTCAATTGGTTGTGCAATTTTCAGCAAGAATGCTAATAATAAAGAATTAACATGAGATACATCCAAAAAGAAATCAAATATAATTATGATACTGATAATTTCACCCTCTATTTTTCAACATTAATAAGACTGGGCCTCTATTATGTATACATATATACATATATGTACATATATAAAATACATACATATATACATACATAAAAATACATACATACATATATATACATGTATACATAAATACATATATATACATGTATACATAAATACATATATATACATGTATACATAAATACATATATATACATATATGTACATATATATACATATATGTAGATATATGTATATATGTATACATGTATATAAATACATATATATATACATATACGTACGTATATATACATAAATGTAGATATATGTATATATGTATACATGTATATACATGTATGTATGTATGTATTCATGTATTCTTTTATCTCGCAATGGCAAATTATGTATGTCAAACAAATAGAATAATGCTGCTTAAGACAAATACTTGTCCAGATTGATCAATGGCAAACACAAGTACCACAGATAGAAATATGAAGGAAGACTAATTACCCTGATTTCATCCCTTCAGACAAAAATCGCTGTACCAGTACCGATACCCGTACCGGTGCCGAGCTGGTATGGTACAGTATTGGTACCATACCGTGCCGACACACAATACGCTCCGACGTACCGATTCGGTACCGGTATAATTTTTTTATTTGTTTCTATTTTTTTTGGGTCATCAAGTTATTAATTCATAATTATAATCCCAAAATTACATTATACCGCATATTATTGATAATTTGAGTTTAATTTTTGAGTTCGATAGCGGTACATAGAATCTTGATCCAAAATTTCAAATATATATTTATTTACATTATATTATAACTCTATCATTCTAAATTAAATATATATATATAAATATGCATTAAAATATATCTAAACTTTTAAAGTACAAAGCACAAAGAATGATATACTAACCTAGAGATCTGCTCTGTATTTAATATCTCGTCGAGTGTCTGTAACGCTCGTAGATATCATGATCATTGACATAGTTTGAAGAACATCAGTCCATCTCTCTAATCAAGAAGCACTGTACTCGTGAATATTCATCCCATAAGACATCATCTCTGAATTGTAAGACATCTCAGATCTCTCACTCAAACTCTGACTCTGAGAAATATCCTCGGAATGATGGTATGGCTGTGAAGGAGCCCATCCAAATATGTCGATAGCAAAATCTGATCCGTAAGATGCTTCAGACTACATAAGATAGTAACCACTAGAAGACGATGCCTCGGATGCACCATATCCATATGGATCATAAGATGACTGCGGGTAATAGAATCCATAATGCGAGGATGATCCAGATACATCCATAGATCCTACTCCACGTGCAAGATCATCTGCAGCTGCATCGTGTGCTGGACGACCTCTAGGAGCCCGTCGTCTATATGAAATTGACTCCCCACGGTCTCTACCGACTCGTCCACCATGATCCCTATCTTGTGTGACATGTGTCAATTAAAACTCATCGATGAATCGAATATCATCCTGCGACTGTCTTATAAGCGGTGGTCTCCTGTCCTGCAGTTCCTCCCTGATCATCAGTTCAATGATTACTAATACTAGTACCATCATCACTCTCCCTGATCTTCGAATCTGAGCCAGATAGCTCCTGTACTCTCGAGAGTGGTGCACATGCAACTGTCTTTCTTTCCTCCCCTTGTGCCCCTCTGTGACTGAATTTCTGTAATTGGGAGGATGGATGTCTTGTTGTTGACTGCCGATCTCGTCTAAATATTTTCGCTCAAACCTCTGTAAGAATGTATCGGACATTGAGTCATGTGATGAATAAGTCCTCTGTGTCTCCTCAGACTGTTGCTGATCAGTTGGAATCTTATATGTTATATTCTTTCTGTCCATTGCCTTGGATCCATCCTGATCTCCCTAGCTACCACACTGGCTGGTCGTGGAGGGGACCCCGACTCATCAAGCTTTGATTCCTGCTGCTGACCTGCAAGCCATCCGATGATCGAATCGTCGTCCTCGTCAGCATAATCATCTAGTGTTGGATCAATATAACTTCGATTGTACTTCTTCTTGAACGCATTTTAACCTCAACCTCAAATTATAATGAACATATACAAAATCATTGAGATGCTTTTGTGTCAGACGATTTCTCTGTTTACTGTAGATAAGGACAAAAATCAACTAATTGCACTCACAGCCACTAGCAGAGACTGTCTGGGAAAGAATGCAAACAGCCACGCCTCTCAAATATTCTGCGGATATTTCAAAATGAATCTACCATTCAGCTACAAAAGCAAAATTACATATCAAATTTCATGATATTATTAGGCATATGATGTCAATCTATGCTGCTCATTATTGATATGTAATTTATCTGGATTCATCTTCTTTTTGCTTATGACAGCTGATGGGACTCCAAAGCTGTCTAATCCTTCTCTAAACTATTTCATTTGTAAAAATATACTTATTAAATTTATAAATATATCGTTGAGTATAGATTGAATTCAGTTGAATAATCACATTTGTTTTAAACTAGCATACCTCTTACAGACATAAAGATACGATTTCTGGATCGGACACCATCTTATATATCACATTACAAAGAACAGCAAAAAGCTCGTTACTCATATCTATCTTAAAAATGATATACTGAAATCTCGAATTTAAATAGTAAATTGCAGATAAATTTCATAATTGATTAAATATATTTTACAAGTATAAGAAAAAATATTTTAAAGTATTCTTGAATCCGTGCTTACCGGTTAGATACAAATCTCTACCCATCTAATAGTCCCAACGATGCTCAATGATGTTAATGAATTTCTGAGCATGCTTTGAATCATTCTCACTGATCTGTTCTTTATCCTCTCCATCATGTAATATAAGAAGCCCATCTGGAGGTATCTTTCACTATCCACGACACGAAGTACCTCGTATAATGGCTTAATAGCCTTCACTATCTTCTCAACCCACTCAAAATGACTGACCCATCACCAAATTCTCCACATGACTTCCATCAGTGCCAGCCCTTGCATATCTGCTCTCCTGCCACTCGACACTGACAAACATATGACGTAAAACTGCTTTCTTCTGAAGAAGACTATCAAATGCTATGTAGTTGGTAGCAAATCGTGACATCCGATCTCAAGATCTCTCCCCCAAAACACGTCCGCATCAATGAAAGGACCCATGTGTGATTGTAGATAAATCTAGTAATAGTCTGGGCAATCTTCACTACCTGTTGCACCTTACGAATCTTTTCAATATCCATCAATATAAGATTAATGCGATGTGCAACACATGGGATCCAATATATCTGCAGTCGTCACTCCATCAGCAACTCTCCGACAGCCTTATATTGTGGCCCATTATTTGTGATGACCTACACGACATAACTGCTCACCCACTGAATCAATCACCTCCTCCATCAGATCAAAGTATATGTGGCATCGTGCATCTTATCTGAAGCATCAATTGATTTATGAAAAATATTTTTCTATCACAATATGTCAAAAATTAATGATGCTCCATCTAGTAGGATCGGTCCAACCATCACACATCACTATCAGTCCGTATGTAAACCATTTATTCTTGTAAGAAGCAATCCATCTCTATAGATCCTCCTTGTTACTGTCAAGAAGCTGACCATAGATGTTCTTAGGTTCTGGCGGATCTACACCCTGACCGGCAGTCTCTACGACTGAAATGACAGATCGATAGTAAGGATTATCTGCTGCATTTGCTAGAATATGGCTGAAATGAAATCATGATCCAATAGCTCGCCACATATCCTTTTCACTATAGTGTCAATCCTCTACTGCTTTGAATCCTTACTGAAAAAACATGTGGATCCAAATCATAAATGGTGGCTCCTGCTGGAATATCTCCGGAAGACCTACTGCCAAAAGCTCCAACAAAGATGACATCCTGTGTCTGCTCCCTCTACCACCAAGCTCTCTGACTGAGATAGTCCTGAATTCGAATTCTCCCCACCAGTCGCTGATCCAGACCCCGATTCGTAGCATAATAGTCCAAATCGCTCTCTATATCTGGCCATCTCCTCTTATCGGTACTGATCATCCAAGTTCGTCTGAATGACAGCATCAATTTGTACCTCATCATCTGGAGCGGAAGCCTCCTTTGACTCTCTAGAGTGATAGGAAGGTGGCTCTGCAGCTCGACGATCCACCTCCGCTCTCTTCTACTTTGCCCATTTCTTCGCTGCTTTCGAATCAGCAAAGTGCTTCATCAACTGTCGAACCTCCTATGACATTTCCGACACGTAGATACATCAAGATAACCACTAATCAGGTGCTGCTTCAACCTAATCACCCCTCTTTCTTTGAACTCTGTGTTGCACCATTTGTATTTCCAACGATACCGAACCAAGAACATCTCGCCATGATCCCAACCAATGTCACGCTCTGAATCTTTCTTCTTACTTATTTCTACAAATATAACAAAACACAACAATTTAATAATTATTAAAAATATTATATATAATTAAAAATTAATAATAATTTAAAACTCATAAACTCAAAAACATATGTTATATGCTTCAAATAATATTTCTGAATTAGCTAAAATACAGTATTAATTTTACATATTTTTTTATTTGATTCTATTTTTTATTATTTAAATAATTATAAAAATATTTTTTTAATTTCAAAACTTAAAAAAAATCTGAGGTTAGATTCAAGTAGCTTGAATCATTCTAAATATGATTTAGAATCTCAAATTTTATATTTTTTAATTATTTTTTAATAATTTTTTAACGAATAAATATATATATTTAAAAGATATATAATTAATAAAAATCAACTATTTTAGTGTCATCATGTAGATCTTCCAAAGATCTATCATATATGATCAAATCATACCAAAATCATAAAATTTTGACATGATTTTTCTTCTTCGTTTTATCCTTTTTTAGCCACAAAAATATAAAAATAAAATATTTACTAAAAAATAATACATTACCTTACTCCCGATCGAAAATCATCGTCTCCTCGAAGAAGTGCTACAATTGGATGAAATTTTCTCTTTTTTCTAATTTTTTCGGAAGACTTTGTGTCGTTGAAAGCCTAAGAGCGCCTCTCGGGTTTCTATTAGAGAAGGAATCCTGGCTGCCACTAAATGACAACCCAGGTCCCACCACACCCCCCACCCCAATGTGATATGTCCGTACGGTTCGGTTCAAGGCCGAACCATATCGAACCGAGCCATACCATCCAATTTTGGGCGGCATGGCTCCGAACAGCCCGATTCGGTGCGGTCCAGGTAATTTTTCAAAAAAGGGCCAAACCGGATCGACTGGCCGCTGGTCCGGTTCGCCAGCCGATCTGGTTCGGTGCGCCCCATACCGGGCGGTTCGGCCCGGTACAGCATTCTTTGGTTTCAAATATACAAATAGTAGCTTTGAGAAGAATCAAAATGTATCTTATTAAATTACCGGAGGAGAAAAGGGAATACAGGAGAAAAAATAAATTGTAACACAAAGCATACCCTCAGTAATCACTTTCCGGTGAAGCATTCATCATGTTTAGACCATTTTTCATAAATGTAACTCACACTTCAATTCTACACAGCAGATTTAGTTACTCATGACCGATCATCCCATGTAACCTTCCTCCTTGTTTCTAGCATTTATTGATAAATCAAGTCAGCAAGAACAAAGTAGCAGCCTCTAATGTAAATGCAACGACAGTAGTTCTTGCCAACTGCTGATTTACATCTCACTCAAATCCAAAAAATTACTAAAGCTTCTTATTCCTAAAGAAGCAACTCTTCTTAAGAAGAGTAGAAAAATGCATCTAGGAAAGGAAAATTACTATCAAGAATATTAATAATCTACCATATTAATAACAGCAAATCTTATCAGCAAATTACTGCTGAAAGAAATATCTTCATTTTTGTGGTTCTATGATATTCAGACTATCAAATTTAAGAAACCAAACACCATGCACAGGCATATACCCCCTATGAACATAAATTTGCTATTCCAACCATGGTTTCCAATCCTAGTGGGATGTCCTGTGGGATACCAGGACAAGATGTTGTCCCAAGTGGGATAAGACCATCCTGCCGTCATCCCAGTGTCCCGTTTGGTGCATCCTAGGACATCTCTCATCCCCAATGTCAGGATAGGGTGCGACAAAGGCACGTCTCCTTCTATGAAAAAATCAAGACAGTCCCGTCCCATAGGATTTAAAGTCTTGATTCAACTTAAAATATGAAACAAACATGGCTGCTACATGGCTTCTCCACCAGAACAAAGACCTAGAAAAATCATTCAAAGCAGCATTCAACCTTCCGGTAAAACATGCATCGTCTGGCAAACATAGTAACACAACACAATCTTAGTAGTCAAAATCTTCAACCTAGGACAGCCTATCTAATTTGGAATTGTTCTGAAATCTCAAACCTGCACCCGCTTGCTAAGTGTTTCCTACAAAAAGTGTTTCTAAAATATTCACTTACTTGCACCCCCTATAAAAAGTGTGACAATTAAGCACCCAACTTAGTTCTCTCTGCCAGCAAAGGCCTAATCAAGGATCTTAGGAAAACCTATGAACTTGCAATGCATGCATACTCATCCCATCCGCATGTATCCAATGAGGTTATTCCACTTGCTATGTTGAAATTCTTCAAGCGTTCCTCATCACTCCACCCATGCCAGAAAGACCTAGATCCTTAACATACCTAGCTATCAGATACGAGGTATTAGCAATATCCTTGGAAAGACAATCTACCTTTCGAGCATGTGAGAAGGGTTATCTCCAACTATTGGAATACACATAGATACTCATCCCATTCGCGTGTATACAATGAGGTTATTCCACTTGCTATGTTGAGATTCTTCAGGTGTTCCTAATCACTCTGCCCATGCCAAACAGACTTGGATCCTCAACGAACCTAACTATCAAATGGGAGGTACTAGCCATAACCTTGGTGATCAATCTACCTTTCGATCATGCAAGTAGGGTTATCTCCAACTATATACGTCTCCACTCCTCTTTGAGGGCTCAATTAGTGTCACCATAATATTTTACCTTGAAAAATCCAATAAATGATGCTCTGATGTCACTAAGCATATTGTTGTCATTCTATATCATTTATTATAGGTCTTTATACATGTAGGTTCTATTCAAGAACAGGTAGCATGCTTGTAAGTTTCAACAGAATCCCACAAATACCAAGCAGAGCACCCAAAATAATTCTACAGTTTACAAATTTGCCATCATGCTTCATAAATAAGTTTCCTCCACACTTGGAATTTACCAATTCATCCTATGAATTATGATAAATAAAAGAAAGAGAAATTTGCAATAACCAGAAACAGGAATGCACCAAATAATTCCCATAAAACATTTAAAATAGATGGGGGCAAGTAATTTCAAAAATTTAAGTTTGTGAAATTGAAACCACTTGCCCATAGGTTGCATGCCAATTAAATCAGTCACACGAAGCTCACATACCAAGCATATTAAAAACCTAGTAGCTGTAGTATATAATAAGACACTTCATTCTAAAAACTTCATTCCAGTCATAACTAAATAGCCCCATTTATATAAACTTTCATGCACCAGTGGTCAAACTTTTTCCTACTTCAAATTGTCATATCATTCTCTTAGCAGCCAGCCATGGTTTAATAATACTATGAATTTTTTCTTCTTTTCTCTATCATCTGCTGCTAATTAAAACATCAAATTACATGGACAACATAAATAAATTTTTGACTAATTTATAACCCAAAATTGAACAGGATTGCCACCGCCTAGGTGGTCTGACTTCTTGAATTTTTAGTGTAACACGCTTCCTCCTACAACCAGATATGCTCCATACTAACTCCTAAGACAGGCTACTTAATTACACGGACACTCTTTTGACCTTCCCTTGATGGAGTGTCTAATATTAATACCATATGCAGAACCCTTAGAAATATGAGAACATTCATTAAATGCCAAAGATATAAGTGCTTTCTTAGGTAATAAATTACTGCCATTCCTAAATGACACATGAACTGGAAAGTGATATGGACACCCAACAGCTTCAAAAAGTGTCCATATTGTAAGACGTGCATAGAAACATGTTAAGCATATACTTCGGTGGCGTTTGATATATTACATAGGTAATGTTGCTATGGTAATGTGATTGCAGAGGAAATGTGATTACCTGATAAAATTACAGAGAATCCTATATTGCAGTGTTTGGTATGTGCAGTAATATTGTTGTAAAATTACAGAGAATCCTACATTGCAGTGTTTCGTATACAATTTAAATTACATGGAATATAAGCTAATTTTTCAAAGTATCCCTATCCTTATTGATTATTATCTATTTCTAGAAGGACAACTTAATTTTGAGATCAACTATTTTCGTGACATCATCCATTATGCTTCTTTCTATTTC
>KE504733.1:1265901-1280551 GCA_000441515.1 Elaeis oleifera
ATATTATAATGTTGATTCATAATTTTTTAATATATTAATGAATAATAATTATTAAAAATAAATAAATTTCTTTATAACCAATAAATCCAATTTAAGATTATTAATAATTAATATATTTATCAAATATATTAAAATTTATTTATAATAAAAATAGATTTCTAATATACATATTTAATTAAAATATTTTAATTTATGTAGATTATTTCAATATTTGAAATAGCTAATATTTATAGTGTTTATACAATTGGGTCATTAATGATCGATAAATAAATCAAAAAAAAAGTGTCATTACTTGAATTATTCAATCAAGAGCATTATTAAAAATTAAACATTGTTTTATATAAGATTTTCTCAATCGAATATAGTAATATTTTTTAATGCCATATTAAGAAGTATTTTTTTCATCAATAAAACATAGTAAAATTATTTTCTCCATAATCATTTTTTCAAATAAATGATTTTCAAGAATCGTTGAATTATCTCATAATCTATCATATCTCAACCAAACAAATCCTTACATGAAGATTAAAAAAAAGAGTTGATTAAATTTTAGCCATCCTAATATATGAATTATCAAAAAATTTCATAACTTGCGACCAATTTTGCTTTTATTTTGAAGTTTTAATCACAAAGTGAACTACTTTAGTTAGCATAACCCATAACTAGCTTGATTTATCTTGCTAATTAGATTTATAATTTGCCACTACAGCAAAGTAAAAAACAAATAAAGATGACCAAAAGAGAGCTTGATTATCTTTTAAAAATTTCCAAGCATCTATCTATCTATTATCTATAATAAGGCTGTGGGAGAGAGAAAGTTTTCCATCTTTATGAGAAGATCTCTCTGACATGTATTGCTATTTATCTTTTTTATAATATTTTCTGAGTAGTGAGAGGCAAAACTACTGAAATTATATCTGTCCTCTTTGTTCATCTTAAATTACAGAATTATCTGGTGTTAAATCTTATAAATTGTAGCGATGTATTAATTACTTATTTATTGATGATTTATACACATCAATATTATTGATGTCCCTATTCCTTTGGTCTTCCTCTTACTGTGTGATTTTTTTTTTTTTCTTATGGTTTATTGTAATCTATCTTTTAGATAGATCTGTTTAGCATGCTCTGAATCTATCTCTTCCTCTTTCAATTTATATGATTTGATATGTGGGAGAGAGAAAATTTTCCATTTTTGTGAGATCTGATTGACATGTATTGCTATTTATCTTTTCTTATAATATTTTCTGAGTAGTAAGAGGCAAAACTGTTGAAATTGTATCTGTCCTCTTTATTCATCTTAAATTACAAAATTATTTGGTGTTAAATCTTATAAATTATAGTGATGTGTTAATTACTTATCTATTGATGATTTATGCACGTCAATATTATTAATGTCCCTATTTCTTTGGTCTTCCTCTTGCTGTGTGATTTTTTTTTTTTCTTATGGTTTATTGCAATCTGTCTTTAGGTGGATCTATTTAGCATGCTCTAAATCTGTCCCTTCCTCTTTCAATTTATGTGATTTAATTAGGGTGTCTTATCAGATGCTTATTCTTTAATGATTCTAGCCATTATATATAGTTGATCATGGGGGTGGTAAGTTATATTCTATACTTTTATCTGATGTGTTTCATTTTCTGTTGTATTTTTTATTTCTATTAGTGGGGTTTATCAGTATGGAGTATTCTTTGTTTGATGAGCTGAATGCTACTAGAGATGATTGGATGATAAGGGTGAAGATCTGTAGGATGTGGGAGTCTGTTAATCTGAAAAATAATAGTGCCTTGATCAGTTTGGATATGATTTTTATTGATGAAAAGGTGATGTTTGATGTTGTACAGTGGCATCGATAAAATTTTTATTTAAAACTGTCTTTGATTAGTTTAGCAATTTTAAAATTATATTATTTAATTATAGAAAAATTTGATGCGTGCAATAATAAGGAAGAATCAAGTAAGCAGATTTAGGCATCTGTTGGCTGAGGGTTCTATTTTTGGTGTAAAGAATTTTAAGGTTGTTGGTAGCACGGGGCAGTATCAACCAATTTTGAATGATTACAAGATCATTTTTGTGGTTATAACTTTGGTTAAAAAGATAGAAGAAGGGATTATAAATATTATGAACCATGGATTCCAATTTATTACTGCAAAATTGCTAGATTTGCGGATCAATGATAATAAAGTCCTATTAGGTGTGTTCTACTCTGATTTATACATTTGTAATTTATTTCTTTTATCTCTAATGTATTCTTCTTGCTCGATTAATCTATTTTTTTTCCTCCATGTTGTAGATGTGATTGGGTGTTTGTCCGGTGTTGGTGATATTGAGGTTATTGGAATAGATCGAAAAAAGAGAGATATTGAAGTTATAACAAATTAGTAAGATATTATGTCAAATTATGAGTATTTTTCTGTTATTATAAACAAATTAGTAAGATATTTGATGTCCTAAATGCATAGCTCAGTGATAAGTATGTTTTCTATTATTATAGACAAATTAGTAAGATATTTGTTGTCCTATATATACAGCTCAGTAACAGCTAAAATTATTTTGTGGGAAAAGTTAGTAGAGAATTTTGATTTCAGTTTCTATGAGAAGAATCCCGATCTTTTCATTGTGATAGCAACTTCTACAATGGTTAGAAAATTTTAAGGTGATGATACTTTGATTGGATGAGTTTCATAGGCATTGTACTTGAATTGAATTCCAAAGATGCAAAGAATCTTTGGAGTGTAATTTTAATCTTTTATTTCTAAACAGGTGAGGTTGCCTTTTCTGCCATAAGTGCAACAAAAATCTCTATGAATCTGCAAATAGAATATGTGGCATTCTTGATTGAAGGTTAGTGTTGTTTTAGGATGGAATGCAGATTTGATAGTATATTTTATACACCTGTTGAAATATTGTATAGATTTTCAACTGATGGGAGAGAGAAAGTTTCCTATCTTTATGAAGAGATCTCTCTGACATATATTGCTATTTATCTTTTTTTATAATATTTTCTGAGTAGTGAGAGGCAAAACTGCTGAAATTATATCTGTCCTCTTTATTCATCTTAAATTACAGAATTATCTGATGTTAAATCTTATAAATTGTAGCGATGTGTTAATTACTTATTTATTGATGATTTATGTACATCAATATTATTAATATCCCTATTCCTTTGGTCTTCCTCTTGCTGTGTGATTTTTTTTCTTTCCTTATGGTTTATTGTAATCTGTCTTTTAGGTAGATCTGTTTAGCATGGTTTGAATCTGTCCCTTCCTCTTCCAATTTATGTGATGTGATCCATGGGAGAGAGAAAGTTTTCTATCTTTGTGAGATCTTTCTGACATGTATTGCTATTTATCTTTTTTATAATATTTTCTGAGTAATGAGAGGCAAAACTGCTAAAATTGTATCTATCCTCTTTATTCATCTTAAATTATAGAATTATCTGGTGTTAAATCTTATAAATTATAGCGATATGTTAATTACTTATTTATTGATGATTTATGTACGTCAATATTATTAATGTCCCTATTTCTTGGTCTTCCTCTTGCTGTGTGATTTTTTTCTTTCCTTATGGTTTATTACAATCTATCTTTTAGGTAGATCTGTTTAGCATGCTCAGAATCTGTCCCTTCCTCTTCTAATTTATGTGATTTGATTAGAGTGTCTTATCAGATGCTTATTCTTCAATGATTCTAGCCACTATATATATTTGATCATGGGGGTGGTGAGTCATATTTTATACTTTTTATCTGGTGTGTTTTCATTTTTTTGTTCATTTTTCTATTTCTATTAGTGGGGTTTATCAGTATAGAGTATTCTTTGCTTGATGAGCTGAATGCTACTAGGGATGATTGGATGATAAGGGTGAGGATCTATAGGATGTGGGAGTCTGTTAATCTGAAAAACAATGGTAACTTGATCAGTTTGGATATGATTTTTATTGACGAGAAGGTGATGTTTGATGTTGTGCAGTGGCATCAATAAAAATTTATTAAAACTATCTTTGATTAGTTTAGTAATTTAAAATTATATTATTAATTGTAAAAAATTTGATGCATGTAACAATAAAGAAGAATCAAGTAAGCAGGTTTAGGCATCTGTTGGCTGAGGGTTTTGTTTTGGTATAAAGAATTTCAAGATTATTGGTAGCACAGGGTAGTATCAATCAATTTTGAATGATTGCAAGATCATTTTTTTGATTATAACTTCAGTTAAAAAGATAGAAGAAGGGATTATAAATATTGCAAATCATGAATTCTAATTTATTACTGCAGAATTATTTAATTTGTGGATCAATGATAATAGAGTCCTATCAGGTGCGTTCTACTCTGATTTATACGTTTGTGATTTATCTCTTTTATCTCTAATATGTTCTTCTTACTCGGTTAATCTATTTTTTTCCTCCTCCATGTTGTAGATATGATTGGGTGTTTGTTCGACGTTAGTGATATTGAGGTTATTGGAATGGGTCGAAAAAAGAGAGATATTAAAGTTATAACAAATTAGTAAGATATTATATCAAATTATGAGTATTTTTCTATTATTACAAATAAATTAGCAAGATATTTGATGTCCTAAATGCACAGCTCAGTGATGAGTACATTTTTTGTTATTACAGACAAATTAATAAGATATTTGTTGTCCTATATGTGCAGTTCAGTAACGGCTAAAATTACTTTGTGAAGAAAGTTAGTAGAGAATTTCGATTTTAGTTCTATGAGAAAATCCCAGTCATTTCATTGTGATAGCAACTTCTACAACAGTTAGAAAATTTCAAGGTGATGATATTTTGGTTGGATGAGTTTCATAGGCATTGTGTTTGAATTGAATTTCAAAGATGCAAAGAATCTTTGGAGTGTGATTTTAATCTTTTATTTTCTAAATAGGTGAGGTTGCCTTTTCTGCCACAAGTGCTACAAAAATCTATATGAATTTGTAAATAGAATATGTGGCATCTTTGATTGAAAGGTTAGTGTTTGTTTTAGGATCGAATGGAATGCAGATTTGACAGTATATTTTACACACTTGTTGAAACATTGTATAGATTTTCAACTGTTTCTATTGGTGTCCAAGCTCTTGAGAGCTATTCTCTGAATAAGATTCCTGTGGAGGAATAGATGTTCATTAACAGGATGAATATCAAACAGCTGTTGGAAGCTGATTGGGACATTAATGTGAAGATAACTTTGATAATTTTTTTTCTTTCTATAAGTGTTAGAAGTATCAATGTCCTTACAGTGCATGATATTTTTTTGCAGAAATATATTATTACTGTCAAGGCAAAGATAACAGATATCGATAATTTTTTTGGCTGGTATTATGTTTCATGCAACTTATGTAGCAAAAAAATAGTTGCCCCCGATGGTGTCTACATATGTGATACTTGCAATAAGAAATGCAAGTTTTCTTTGATCAAGTAAATAATTTTTAATCTTTCTGATTTTAGTATTCACGTATTTAGCACTTTTGTCATTTTCTATTTCGAAAGCGTACTGTGTGTTGTCTATGATAACAGAAGTCTCTTATCAGTTAAGAAGATGAGAGGCCAACATTAAAATATGCTGTGATGTGGTGCATGTGTTTTACTAAATTATAGGTACAAGATACATCTTAATGTGAAGGATAAAATTACAGCATTCACTTTTATTTTGTTCAATATTAATGCTGAGAAGTTGCTTGATATATCAGCTCATAAGTTATTTAATAGACAAATATCAAACAACAGTGATGTTCCTGCACAGATTCGCAGCCTCTGTGGAAAGAATTTTATTTCAAGTTAAAACTCAACAACTATAATTTGAAAGAGGGCTTGAAAATTTTTATATTTCGAAGATTTTTATACCCGATGAGAAATTTGAATTACAATACAGATCCCAAAAGGAAGAAAAGATATAGTGGGATTTGGTTTGTGGTGATTTGTTTAACATACATATATTGTTAGTTAACTGTTCATGACTGGCTTTGCAGAAATATTTTTGAAAGAAGATCAGAACTATGAGAAGAAGCGATTGAGCAGGAGCAGTTTGGCAAAGAAGGTAGATTCTATAATTATTTGTTTATGATATTTCACTTTCTTAATTGAAGCAATCTGTGGAATTTACTTTAAAAGTTATTTTTTAGAAAGATTCCATTAAGGAGTCATCAAACTCTTTTGAAGATTCTGAGGAAGAATATAATGTTCCTAATACTGTTAAAGATAGAAAGAGAAATACTGTTAAAGATAGAAAGAGAAGAAAATAATTATCGATGATGATGATATTGATGATGTTGGGAGGAGCTTGTGCAACAAGAAAACTGTTTAATGTTCTTATTAGTTATTTTACTATTCTCTGAATTGAATTTTCTTATCATATAAAATAGTTAGTTAAGAACAGTTATTTAAATTTTTGATTGGGTTTGTTATTCACATAAGTGTATTTATGACTCATATTTTTTTACAATTGTTTGTAGATAAAGACATATTTAATTACAATTCTTTTTTGAGATCATTTTTATGTGCCATTGAAATACATTTATTATTGCAGTGGAATATAATTGTGTCCTCTCATTGCGATATTGATATTTTTCAAAAATTACATGAACATTTATGATATGTTGGCACTATCTTTTGTCATGAAGGTACTTACTTTTGATAGGTAAGTTTGAAATAATAGGTTTCTTCACTGTATGTCTCTTGAGTCCACACTTCGAAGCGTTATGATATGGAGGGTCGTCGTTTAGTAAAGATAAGATATTTACTTTCGATAGGTAAGTTTGAAATCATAATTTCTTCAGTTCTTTACTGTACGTCTCTCCTGTCCACACTTTGAAATATAATGGTATTGAGGGTGATCGTTTAGTGAAGGTATTTTAATTATTTGTTATCATTTTATTTTATTGATGTTTGTGTTTTAATATTGGTAAATTGATTGATGTATCTACTGTTTACGGGACATGTTGAAAGTATGAGAAACTGATTTTTTTGCTGTTATAAATTTTAATATTTTGTATATCACGATGGAGGATATTAGTTTATAATGATGGTATTTTTATTATATTTTTTTCATTCAGTCAACTTTTTGATTTTGTTTGTTTGTCGAGTTCATTGAAAGTCTATTTACTCACTTCTCTTTTCCTTTCTTTGTCTTAGCTTCGTGCATTAGCAGTTCTTTCATATTTTGTTAGCTACCTCATTTATGGCTGTTGCATTATAATAGAAGAGAGATATCAAGTTTCAAGAAAAAAATTATTGCACCTTCAGATTGTTTATTCATTTTCTTATATAATTATGTATTCCTCTTATTTTAAACCCTTGATGATTTTATCGGATAAATAAGCATAAGCTGTTTTATGTGTAGGCTATTTTTTTGCTCTTTTAGTCTGCAAATTGTGCACACAAAAAATTGAAGTGTAAAATCCACAAAGATAGATTTTTGAAATGAGTATTTACTGTCAAAAATCTGCAAATTATCGAATCAAGTTGCAGAAATAAAAAATTTGCATGAGCTGAAAGATATTAATGGTATAAATTTAAGAGTGTTATGCAATTGACTGGAGTCAGAAGTTTCATAGCAAATAGGAATAATTTTATAGATTACTTTCAAGAGTTAAAGATGTCGTACATGATGTATATGATAGATCTGTTTGAGGATGATTTTGCCACTAGAGTGAAAAGAAAAGTGACTCTATTTATGTTTAATTTATGGAATAGGAAATTGTGTTTATCCTATTGGTGTAAAAGTAATTCATGTATTGATCAATTATTGTGCTATTTTTACTATTGTCGTTTATGGATATTAAGAAGTATCAGTTTTCATAAATAGTTAGTTCGTTTAATATTTATATTGTGTTCAAAAACATCAGTTTTCACATTAATTTTTAACAAGAAGCATTTAGAATAATGATTCTATTTGATGTTAATCAAATGAATCATCTTTATCCCATAGTTGTTGCTAGAAAAGAATACATATATTTCTAAAAAGAAATGATACGTCTTCTATAATTATGAATATTATTTTGATAATGACAATATCATTCCAATAATTTTGATAAATATACAACATTTCTTTGGCACAATACTTCATAGTGGAAGCATTATATTGTGTCACCTTATATTATTAACAATAGTCGTACAAATAATTCTTTATCCTAAACTATGTGATGATGTAATATTTATATTCTGTGGTTTTTTTTCTGTTTAAACAAATATGGTATTACCTTATTAATAATAGTTCTACAAATAATTCTTTGTCTTAATCTATTTGATGACATAATATTTATATTTTATAGTTTTTTTCATTTAACAAAATGATATGGCCTCATCTTTATTAACATCTGTTTTTCTCCATCAGCTATACCTTCTACCGGAGCCCCAAAAATGGAAGAAGTTTGTCGAAGAAAACTTGTTTTTACAATTTTACGATCTTCTATTTCCCTCCTACGATTTTGCCCCTCCCATCAATTAAGCACCCATCGATCTTTGATCCATATTTCGAAAGTCATCCAAATTTATTTGCCGACAAAGATGCAAATATCTAGCTTGAACCCTTCATTTCTCCAATATGTGTGTTCTCTCACATGCTGGATGAATTTGAAAAAATATAGAAAAAAATGCTATAAAAAATACCTTCATTGTAAACTAATATCTTCCATTGTGATATACAGAAATGTCAAAATTTATAACAGCAAAGAAAATCAGCTTCCTATAGTTTCAACATATCTTCTAAACAGTAGATAAATCAATTAATTTATCAATAAAACACAAACATCAATAAAATAAAATGATGATAAATAATCAAAGATACCTTTACTAAATGACCACCCTCAATACCATTATGTTTCAAAGTCCATCCAAATTTATTTGTCCACAAAGATATAGATATCCAACTTGAACCTTTCATTTCCCTAATATGTGTGTTCTCTCATATACTAGATGAATTTGAAAAGACACAGGTTAGTTATCAATTTGTACCTATTAATAGAGGATCCAAAGTATTAATAATTTAGCTATCTTGTTATTTGTCTGTTCAACTATTGAGGAGAATTTTTTTTTCTTCATAATTTCTACTTGGATATTTATTCACGTCTTCTGGGTTAGTTTTATAAATTCTGCAAGATTACGCATCTCTCCTTACAATTGTTTGTAGTCTCTGTACGCTTAGTTAATTTTTCATGTCTCCTTTTGATATATGTGAAGATATTATTGGACTGTACAAAAATTAATAATATTCATTTCAATTTAATTGTGCTATAGGAGTTAGAATGGATCTGATTGCTGCATCCCTGCAAGAGTTCATTGTTTCAGCGAATGTTCCCACCAATTTTTTTCTTCTGTGCCATGAGCTAACAAATTTTGTCTGGAGAGAATTAATGCTGAAAATGAAGCTTAGGAGATATACAACTAATCTACGATGTAATAGGAAGAAAGAGGAGTTTCATAATTTACAGAAGGAGAAGTTCAGCTATGCAAGGATGAAAAGAAAAATTGCACTGATTCGCAAGAACAATAAACATGATTCTCATAAAATAGATACTTGACACTATAATTTATCCACCTTTTCAAACAATCAATGAAGTTCAATGGGAGTTATCACCGCCATGGATTGATTCATCAAAAGGGTATGTGAGTTCTATAATTTTAAAGTAATTTTCATGAATTTATTTTCTATCATTTCATGAATATAGTATACTGATTTTTAAGTGAAGCTATATTTGTTATCGAATATTTTTGCTTCTTCAATTTCAAATTTGTATTTATTTATTATTATTTATTTTTACAAAAAAATCTTCAATAATGTATCAACATCAACTTATTAGTACCAAGGTACATCAAATATTTCTTTTTTGTCTATAATTTGTTTTTTTTTAATTTATCTTTGCTTATCCTTTAATCCTGCACATTTGATCTTACTATTGAAAATAATTACTCTATTTATGCTGAATCATGCTGAATTTTCATGATCAGATTCATTTATTGTAGGTGTATTCTTTAATTTCTCAAAGAAATTATTTGATTTACTACATCTAAATGAATGACACAAATGATATAAAGAAGATTGCAGTTTAAGACCTAAAAAAATATGAATCCATGATAAGTATGTCTTTCTTCATTTTTCTACATTTCTTCATGAAATTCTTGCTGTGTTCAACTGAAATCTTTCATCTTTTTATTATTTTGTATTCTTTAGGTCCTTCACTTGCAAAAGATCTAATTTGGGATCGAATTAAAGGTCAATTTTTAATTTTTAATCATCAAAATCCCACCATTTTTAGCCAATTTGAAGAGATTTTGTTCCATATTTCTCTCTGTCTCTTGATGCTTTACAACTTTTGTGAAAAATTTTCACGAATAATTTGCTCAAGAGGCATTCATAGTTCTTCCCCATTTCACTCCTGTTTTGAAATTTTAAATCTGTTTAAAATTGGCTATCAGTTTATGAATCTAAACATGTCTAGCAGTTCATAACTTTTAGAATTGGCAATCAATTTATAAATTTGAATATGTCTAGCAGTTTATAACCTTATTCATTCGTATCAATTACCACTACACAATAGTAAGAATATGATCCTTTTTGTTAAATTGCAATCTACTCGATTTCTTTCTAAATAATTTTTTTTACATTGAGACTGTCTGCTTCAGTGTCTAATTTTCTAAAATCTTATTACACTTTTAAGTGAATGGGGATTGAGATCAAATGATTTTCAAGAAGAAGGTTAATTATAGGATTCTATCTTATTTGTTCTCTATCATAGTCTTCATTTCTGTTCTAATCACTTTCACTTCATATTTGTTTGATCAACTTCATCTATTTTTGTGATTCTATTTTTGAGGAATCCAATTATCTTTGCTTCTATAAAAAAAAGAAAACCTCAATAGACTTTAGTATAAGGTTCATAGATTCATTTTGCAGAAACCTAACACTACAGAGTTTAACATGATTTATGTCAAAATTGGTGCCCATTCTTTTAAGTTGAGTTAAAAGGTTTCACTTGCATAGATCTTTTAAGACTTTCATCAAATAGTACAAAATTCTCTCAATTTTTAATACCTTATAATGGAATATGGCAATTCCTTTTATGGGGTTGACAATTGAGGTTTAGCTCCCGGTGCATCAATAATGTGTTGCAAAAATTTTTTTTTCCCTACTTGTAGAAATGAAGGGGGAGAAGATCATCAACAAAAGCATAATCAGCAAACAGTTATTGAGAATAATCAGATAGAGGACTTCAATGATCAGGAAGAGGATAAACAGCTTCATAGAGTTCCTAAACAGAAAACTCATTTCATTAATTCCTCTGCCACTACCATAAATCTTCATATGAAGGTAAATTGCTATAGTAATTATTGAAAATTGATATTTGTTATTTAACTTATGATACTTCTATACAAATAGAACAATTAATATTATCAGTGATTTAGCTACAGCTAAATGCAATTGAATTTATTGTGCTTCATTGATTTTTCTTTAGCTGCATGGCTTTAATTCTATTTAATTTTCATGACAAGCTGAGCCACCGATAGAAGCCTTCAAGAGTATACTTAGTGATGCTTATTCCTTGGATAGGAGATTACAAGTAGCAGAAGTAGATTCTGAGGTTATTTTCTGTTTTTCCACTCTGTATGAATAACCGCGTGCAAAGTAAAAAGTTGTTTTCTTATTTTTTGAGAAAGAAAAGATATTTCATTAGGAGTTTTAAGAAAAATGCAAACAAATAACAGTCCTGATATATGCAAATAACTTTCTTTCACATATATTGTTTGCAAATGAAAAAGACTCAAAACTAATATTTATATAACAACTTTGATTTATATACCAACCCCAATTTGATCATCATGACTTATCAGGTGTTTTAGATTCTTAAGTACATCCAGAAATCACTATTATAATCTATTTTTAAGTCACGAAAAAATCATAACTTCAAAAGGTTCATTGAACATTGGACAGTGTCCCCTCCATCTTCAACAATTCGTAGGAAATTATTCTAATTATCGAATAGAAGATATGCAAGAATTTTAAGAGTCAATAGATACACCAATATAAATATCATTGTCGTTTCAAAATCCACAACTATTTATACACAAAATAGATACCAAGATAAGAACTCTCTCAAAAAATATACTAAAATATCTTCCACATGAAAGTATCTCACTCATCATGCACATGGTCCTAGAAGACTAACGAAAATAACTTTCCAACAATTGCTACTTGTATGTTTAAATCATCTTCCATGACTTTTAATTCTCAATTTTATAAATCATATTAATTAATCTCACAAAACAATTTCTCTTTTTCATCACTGCTGTAAAGAATTCTTCCAATTTGCTTATTCTCTAGAAATATTGAGAAGACTTAGACCGATAAATCTTCAAACAAAGCTTCCGCATATTAATGATTTAGGAATTATTTTCTTACAAAATTATTTGAAGCAGAAAATTTCAAAGCTTCAATGCTTCTCGAAACTCATCTTTTCTTCAACAAAGATATGAGAGAAGATGGACTATCACATCTTCAAATTGCATTTGGCACAAATTACCCATAGGCTATCTACAATTATGGTATTGCGATGCTATCATAAACCTATACAAAGGAGTCCACTTCTTGTATTTTTGCTACCACCAAATGAAGATAGAGAAATTTTGAGATAAAATAGAGCCAATTTAAAAGAGATGTTAGCATCAACCGTGCATATGAAAATATGCCGCACAAAGCTTTGCAAACTTAAAATAGATGACCATTGGTATCCAAAGAACAAAATATGATTCGTGGTGATACGGAATTACAAATCAAATGTCTATTTGTACAATTGATATAGAGACAATGAAAATGAAACATCTATTAAATTAAAATAGTTTGTTATATCACAATATAATATATATCATCTTCTAATTTGTTTTCATATTTTAAAAATAATGTTCTTCATATTCATGTGTATAAATTATTTCGATTCCATTCAAATACCTATATTTCAATTCCTAAGTAATGAAACTGAAACACCCATATTTGTTCATTTATTTCATTTCTTACAGCTGCGCGAAGTGCAGGGGGTTCACTAGTATTCAACTACATCCATAACAATCCATCCTCATGTGGTCTTTCTTGGATGCAACCCTCCGAAGTCCAAACCAACAAGACGTGGTGGAAGGGACAACTCGTTAGTGTTGCCTTTATACTCTTTTTCTAATATTGTTAGATAAAGCCTAATTACTCAAAATATTATGCATGCATGTGTGTATCCATTATGTATGTATATATATGTGTATGTATGGTTGTAGTGTTTGGGAGCAAAAAAAAAAGCCATTGTACTATGGTTCGAGGCCAGAAGTATATTAAGGTTTAATTAACCCTGCAAATTTTTTACTGAATCTAGTAAAGAAAAAATTTCATTCTTGCCACCCATGGATACGGCAATTTACCGAACCACATAAATTTTTTGCATCCTATTTATTGTTTCCTTGCTATGTTTTATTCTTCTTGATCTAACATATGGTGCTAAATTTTTAGTAATTAATATCAGAGCTGAAGTTGTATAGAAATATCATTTATAAATATTTGTATTCAAATTTTATATTTGCACTGCTTCGAAATGGCTAGTTGCAATTCAACAAGACATGGGGTGCTCATGTTTGATGGATCCAACCATGATTTATAGAAGTTAAAAATGAACTTAATTTTAGTCAAACATGGGTGTATGATTATGATTACATGTAAGAAAAAAATCTGTAAACATGAGTGATAAAAATTTTCAAAAGAAGAATGAGTTAGTTTTAACTGATTTTTTTTTTGTACTAAATGATTCTGTTGTATTCAATATGCTTGAAGAAGCTTCTGCAAAATAAGTATAGAAAATTTACCTTGGATATACGATGGAAAATCGGTATGAAACTGCATCCATTTTAGAAGGCAC
The DNA here is from genome assembly GCA_000441515.1 of Elaeis oleifera. Classification (NCBI taxonomy): domain Eukaryota; kingdom Viridiplantae; phylum Streptophyta; class Magnoliopsida; order Arecales; family Arecaceae; genus Elaeis; species Elaeis oleifera. The sequence continues at coordinate 1,279,783 of KE504733.1, forward strand.
TTATACAACCTAAGGATGAAAGAGGGGTCCTCATTCCAAGAACATCAGAATGAGTACAATTCTCATGTTAATAAATTGACAGCTACCGATGTTAGGATGATGCACATACCATAATTTATTTTAAGAAATATTATAGTACTAAAAGCTTACTTAGCTTAAGAGTTTCTCTCACTTTTTTGAGTAGCAAAATATTCATCTCCAAACTGTTTAGCTCCGGTACTCGCTATTCGAGCTGTCACATTTTTTCTTGGTAGATCCTCCCGTTTTGGGCAGCATAAATTATCCATTCTATATACACTAGCTGTTGCGGCCAATCTCCTCGTCATCTGATCATCGGAAATGAGCATCTATAAAAAAAATCTATACTGATCGGAGATACCTCCGGCAGGGATCCTTCGACGGTCAAGTCAGAAAGGAGACTAAGCAACAGTAGAAAAGAATCAGAGGGCTCAGCGATGGAAAGAAGGAGAGCTCGAGAGAGCTTCAGAGGGTTAGGGTGCCTTCCGAGACTTACCCCAAGCTGTTGCCTTACCCCATTTTATAGTAAAAGACGGTATGGTCCTGCCATCGATGATGTAGACAACTGGAGAGTTGTCAAGTCACCGGGGGTCGTCAAGTCGTTGATGGGCTGACAGGTCATTAGAATTAATTCATGTCCTTGGTAGGACAACGCCCCACGTCCTTGGCAGGTCAACACTTCCTGGCGGTCGTACAGCGTGTCCTTGACAGGACAGTAGCCCACGCCGGTTGTATGGCGTTTGGAAGGGCT
>KE504733.1:1304611-1316377 GCA_000441515.1 Elaeis oleifera
GTATCGTACTGCCGGCTGGCCGATCCGGCCACCGGTACCGGTACAGGAAACCTTGGTTGAGTTAATATAGACTAGAGAGTTTTAAGATATTAAGTGCCTCCATCTCCGAGGCACAAATTATAAGCCAGATAATCAAGGGTTCCAGTATCTCTAGGTTGACCTTTCAATAGTGGAACAAGGCAGGTTTTAACTTAACAATAAGGCAGGATGAAGATTAATTTATTTAACCTACAATGTTTCTAATAACAGTACAGATTGCAGAGAAAGGTTTTTAACTGTGTTCGGTAAAATCAAGTTTTTAAGATTTTTCTCTATTTTTTGGGTAAGGAGCTTTTTAAGAATTGATAGATGTGACCTGGCGGGTTTCTGTCACATATTGGTGTTGATTTGCGATAGAACAAGGAAATGCATAATTTCTAAATGAAGTAGTTGCCAGTTCAATCTGTGCAAAAAATCTAAAATGCTGATTGCTTGGAAGGGATTGCTTCTGTTAAGAACAAAGCTTATTATGCAGAGTGATTATGAAATCAAGAAAAATGCCTTGCTCAGATGCATTAATCTTTGAAATATGGTTGATACTTGTTACTTGTATGCTGCCAGTTTTAGCAAACTAATGCCATGTCTCCAATAACTTGTTTATTTGAATCCTTATAGATAATATTAGTCATGAACACATTCTACAAGCCTGGTAGACACTGCCCCTTGTATATAATGAACACACACTTGCACCTCTAACACCATAAAGCGAATGCCTATGTGCCTGCGTCATGCTTGGACAGGGAAGTCATCTAACCACATGCATCAAGTTCAGAGAACCGGACAATGAACTCCACATCTCCCCACCAACCCATCCCACGTTTGCTATGTTTATTCTCTTTGGCTTTGGGGCCTCCTGGGGAAGGTGGGTGGCTGGTTTAAAGAATAAGAAATGCATTCTCCAAAAGTATGGATGAATTTATCAACTCACATGAATAAACTAAAAAGATCGCAATTACCTGTACTTCATATCTCTTGTGCATTACATGTGCCCCATGCTAGCATGTATTAATGCATGAAGTAATTCCAATATGATGGTTTGCATACATTCAGTGGATTTGAGCTCATTCAATTTCTAGTCCAGTGATCTTTATATAGATCTTTCCTTGGAATCCAGTATTCGCTCTTTTGGTTCTAGGAATACAAATAAAAATACTGAATATTTTGGCTTTTGGATGTACCTATAAACTTTGTTCATTACTTTCCACTAACGAAATTATGGACGTTTTTTTTTGTCTTTTTCATTGAGTCATTTAGCTTTTCTTTTGTAGAGGTTCCATTTATTCAACATATAGAGGGCATTGTAAATCATAATTTTGGGTCTATGTCTAAGCTTAAGAGATCAACTAAGTTGTTGATGATAGATATGTACATAACACACACACACACACACACACATATACATATACATATACATATACATATACATATACATATTGTGTATATATATGTATGTATGTATATATAAATATATATATAGAGAGAGAGAGAGAAAGAGAGAGTTACAATTTCTTTTCTTCAAAGTGTTTTTCATTTTATTTTCTTTTGTTGGTGTCTACTATAGTTATGTTTTTGTGTTGTCTGACTGTTTTGGGTTCAACAAGCGACCTATCTATACTAAAAGGTGGAGGGACTTATTATAACCATAGGATAGAAGAGTAACAGACTTCATTATTGGTCTGTTCAGTCAACATGGTTTATATCTGGTAAGCAACTGATAATTTATGTATATGACAATCCCGCTCTGCCTTCTGTATTCCAGCAATCAGCTGTGAAAACTTCCATATGTCATATGTGTAACTTAAACCCTGAAGAGGAAAGTAAAATATCTAGGAAAGTATGGGCATTGTTTTTATAGAATTGAAAAATGTTGTAAACATGTGAACTACGTCTACATGTATAAGATGTGTTTGAAATATAGATCATATTTGAGAATAATAAACCTGTGAGTTCTTGAGGTTTCGTATCATACATAGTAAGCATGGTATGCATTTCATACACGAAACATATAATTCAAACAGGAGAATTTAATTTATTTTAATTAAAAAGTTTGCACTGATGGTTCAATTGGATGTTGTGCAGGTATCCATTTGGCGACAACCCCTCAGGTCTGCCAGAAAGAACCAACGAGTCTGCTGGCGCTTATGCAAAGGCATGCATAGCTGTTGCTAAAGAATCTGGAATTCCAGTGATAGATATCTGGTCTAAAATGCAGCAGTTTCCTAATTGGGAGAAGATATTTTTAAGGTATGCATCATATTGCACTCGTCCCCATTGCGATAGTAAGGTTGCTCCATTGTGACTTAGATGTCATGGTTTGGAAACATAGAAACAACTTCTCCACATGCATGCACCCATCAACTTTGAGCTTGTTATGTTTGTTAGGAGCTTCAATGATCAGAATAATTTGGGTTTGTGATGATAAACTTATTTAGTTAGGATGGAATATGACTACATAAAAGATTCTTTTGCTTCACCTTTAACATGCACCTTATGATTTAAGTGACCACAAACAATAAGTATGCAATTCTAAAGATAAAACCATGCTGAGGTAATGTTGTCTAGCAATCACAGAGGGTTCCTGAAGAGTTATGATTTTGGGTGTTCAGGTTGTAGAGTTCTAAAAGGAGATAGAGAGACCACTTAGAATTATAACTAGAGTAACTAATAAAGGTTTCAGTACCCTTTCGTTTGGGTATTTGGCATTGAATAGCAACCACCGACTTCACTGAGCTGACTCCAAGAAGTTGGCAAAATACTTACTCACAAATGTTCATTTAAACATGGGCATTCAGCAAAGCTTGCTTTGTATTACATGAAGACAATTAATAGGGGCTAAAGAAGAGTCAAGAAAAGTGAATTTGAGGCTATGCAGATGCACATACTGGTTTACATTATCACTTCATCTTCTGGTGGACTCAAAAATTGATACCAATCTTAAGAATTTCCTGTTTACCTTTTATGTTTATTTAAATGGACGAGGCCTTCTATAATGACCAATCAAATGGAACCCGTTAGTGTTGCCTAGCTGTTTAGAAACTCCCCTTGTTAGATGACTTGAATGATTGGACTCACCGGCCCTAATTCTTTAGACACCAGCAAAATCAGGTGGTGTGCATTTTTCTGCTTGACTCTAGAACAACACAAACATATACCTTCTTTCTATGCTATTTCAATAAATGTATATATGTTTGCAGGGATGGGTTGCACTTCACTGCTGGTGGGAACAGGGTTTTGTTCGAGGAAGTGGTGGAGAGGCTTAGAAATGCAGGCTTGAGCCTCGAGGCCCTGCCTGCTGATCTACCTCTCTTTTATGATATTGACCCCAATGATCCTCTCAAATCTTTCAGCAATTAAACTTCTTGCTATTATGACAAGGATGTTGGTTGTGGGCGTTATCTTGACTGTCGAAAAACATTACATCGGTACAAGGAAAAACATCATAGACTGCTGGCATCTAAGTCGCTTTTGTTACAAATGCAAGCGCTTGCTTTTGCTGACATAATATCTCTTTTGAATGCAAGCTATATTGGTCTTATGTTTGATTGGATTTTTGTAGATTGATGGTTTCTACCCTTGTTCCTGGTTTCCTTCATGGAGAAAGTATTCTCCCTTGCAAATCGAGCTGTGATTTTTCTCTATTTTATCAGCTTCCAACCACCCAGCTATTACGAATTGCAGGTATAGGTTTAAGATTGGATCGATATTGCTGTTATGGTATTTCCCTGCCTGACTTCAGTCAACAAAGCTCATTAAAAACTGATTCATGAAAAATCTGAAAGTGTTCAGTGTCAAAGATGGATAATGTATTGGGAGGGTTTATCTCCAGAATTCCTTTGGAATATTATTGCAATTCAAGGACTCTTGCTTGTCAGACTCCTCCTTTTTCGGAAGGATCCTCTTCTCAGGACCATTAATAATCGAAATACGGGCAAACCGATACATCGAGCTGGACGGTCAAGTCTGACATTAAATGAACGCTGCTCTTAGGATGGGAAAAATGATAATTTTCTCTTAGGAGAGATGATGGATGTAGTTAAGCTCAGACACGGATGGATTATGTTTTGCACCAGTGTCGTAGCAGATGGCTTCCGTGGTTACACAGGAAGAATAAACCACAATCAAATGAGAAAATAGGAGTGAAAAGCTGGTGGAATTTACAACAAACCAGCTCTGGCTCTTTCCTGAGAGAGGGCTTCCAAAGACTTCTGCTCAAATGAATTTGTCGCGAGAATGGACATCACTTTCAGCCTCTGCAAGAAGTTTGTGAATTGCTCATGCTGGTTGAAGTTAATAGAAAGGAGATGATAGATTAATTGTTATCCTAATTGTTATTTCAAGAATGAAATTGAGATAGGTGGAAAGGGCATGCTTTAACCAAGTCTACAACCTGCGTTTGCCTTTCCGACATGGCACTACTTTTTCATCACCATTGCAACAACAAGACTTATGGAATATTATATTTTAATACGATGGAGGGGAAGGAGATACTGTTCGATACATGGCTCTCCTCTTCATAAACTACTACCCAAACATTATCCCTTATCACGAGCTTCCAAGAAGCATTGAGTGGAATATGAAGTCTCTCTCTCACACGCGCGTGATGCACGCACACGGGTGCCTAATTAAGGAATGGTTGGCGAGAGGACATGGTGTTGAGGGTCCGGACCTCCCGGCACTTCCCTCTCACCCTCATCAGCTCCCATCATGGACCGAGCACTTCCTTCATGCACGAAAAACCGACCGCTCTGCCCACCATCTTTACGCAGAAGCCCGTCGGCTCGTGGCAATCTTGCTTCAAGCGTGACAAGCCTTAAGCTAATTACTACCAAGAGGAACATCAATTCCATCCGGATCTTATACATGTTAAGCTTTTGGAATATCTTAGTAGCCAGTGATCGAGAAACATCTATATATAGACGAAGAGAGAACCGAAAAGGAGGAGAAGAGCTGGTGTCTAGAATCTAGTGGATAAGCTTTTATTGTCATAGTAATGGAGGTCGTTTAGGCAATGCTATCTTTGTGACCGATGTCCGCGCTTGCGGACAAAATCCAGCGTAGCGGACAGTTATGATCTGACTTCATCCACTGCCTTCTTTGTGCGCCATCGATTGCCTCCATTGGCGATACGATGACGATCACAACTGCCGGATTCTATCGATGGGCAGTTTTTCAAGATAAGCATCATCCCATCAAACAGTCAATACGAATCGACTCATTATCCTGAACCTGATTTGAGGTTCTCTATATGTCCAGTTTTCTAGTTCTTACTTCACAATATATGTGGTTATAGCTAGAAAGCGGTGTGGTTTTGAGTGCCTTTCTTTTCCAAAGTAGAACACAGTGCAAGCGTACGGGCGCGTAAATTGTCGCCATCCATGGCCCCAGTGCTACAATGTTTCAGCTACTTTAGAAGATTGTGTTCTCTCATGATTTTTCCAAGACAGAGTTGAAGGAATTTAATCTTTCAACACTCCGAAATTGCTCTGGAGGGACGAATAGATCCGAAATTGTCTAGGCTACGTGTCGAGTCGCCGATTATCATTTACGTTTGTACTTAGTAAAAGAACGGGCGGTTTAATGGGCTGGAGTTGGCCTGGGCACAATTTAGGCCATGGCCCTTGGGTTAAGGGTTTAGGCCTCGGCCTGCTTTAGCCGAAAAAGCTAACCTGAGTCTTGGATTCTGGGCTTATTCTCTGAGTGTCCGAGCACCAGTTTTGGATGTCAGGGACCATTTTGCTAGCCACGAAAGTAATGGGCACCAGTTTTCTGAAGATTCCGGCCAGACAACAGGCCATAACAATGGTCCAAAGGCCGGCCCATTTCACCAATTGGACGAAGAAAGCAAGGCATAGTCCCTAAAAGGAAAATGCATACCTTGAATTATCTCCAGGCCACGAGGCACCATGGAGTGAATGAATTCTATCTACTATTCTTTCTCTAAATTTCTAGGTCTTTGAAAAGTGAAGGCCACCATACACAATGAACCTATGACTATTAGATTTTGATTTGATGTGCCCACATGCTTTTAAAAGAAAGATCACTAAATCCACTGCGTAGTTATTCCTACGAAGAAAGAGCACCCTTTTGCATTGCGACAAATCCCTTTTAAGGAGAAAACTTTCTGTAGTTGACCATCTAGTCACGTCCTCGCTGGATTTGCTTCGACGTAACGTGGGCTGTCCTTAGTGCCATCATCCACAGACCTCGGCCCACACTCCACTCAGAGAAAGCCTACTGCTTTGTCCTTGTTTGACCCGAGTCGCCACACCAATTTGCCCATATCCCCATCCATCCCCATCGAGCACCCAGAAAATGTGTGTAAGAGAGAGAGAGAGAGGAGAGAGTCTCTTGACATGTGCATAATTGTGAGCCATGGTTATCTAAATAGTGCATGGGTATGAATGATCTATATATTTCCTGGGTAATTATGCAGCACCCAGATGGAGCCTTAGTTGTTGACATATGACCTGGGCCTAATGCTTTTGGGTGTACCTAGGATAGGAAAGTACCTTTCTACTGCCAAAGATGTTAGGCCATGTGAACCATCGTAGGCATTGCCTGGCTTGGATATAGTTATTTAAAGGCTTGTTCCTTTATAAGTAAATATTATGAAAAAATTGATCAATTTTTTTATTGATCAACTTATTTATATTCTCATATTTTCAAAATAAATAGATTAATTTTCATAGATAACATTATCCATGAAATGAGAAAAAATCTTATCCACCTAGAAGGTGACTAAATCAATTTTTATTAATAAATAAATATTTAATGTTATTCTTAAAATGTCACATCCTCATTTTCGATATCTCTATCGTTCAATGCCCAATAACTCAGTCATCGATTTTCTCCAAATTTAAAAACATAAAGAGTACTATGAAAAATATGGATAAATTTAATAATCTATCCAAAAAAATAATAATGCAAAATATATAAAGAAATGGATAAATAGAAGATATATAAAAAAAGATGGATATAAAATATGGATAATAGATTTTGAAGCCATCTTTCATATATATAAAGAAATAGATGAATTATTTTTATTTAAATATTATCTGAAAAATATTTATTTAAAAAATATAAATTTTCAGATGAATTTTTTACCCATAAAAAAATAGATCTTTAGATGCATCTCTCATCTCCAATAATAGAAACAAGAAAAAGCCGGCCATGGAAATAAGAAAAAGCCTCAAGGCTATCACCCGGCCCCACCCAAATAATGGTGTATTGTAGGCCAGTTCTATTGATTGAAGTTTATCCGAATATATATTGCCATGTGCCTGAGAACCCTATTGGTGACTAATAAAGAGTCGACACATTGCATTTGGATCGGGCAATTTTATTCTTTTTCATTCGTGATATAAAGTAAAGGATAAGAGAGCAAGAGATCAGTGGCTTAGAGGGAAGAATTACAGTATACTTGGTTGACGCTTGACCGAAGCTCCTCAACAGTAATGGATAAGAGTATATGGATGGAAGGTCGAGACGCACGTCTAGGCCAACACTCCTGCCGGTCTTAGGTCAACCACATGGTTGCTTTAACCTTTACCTGAGCCCACCACAAGGCTATCGATTATGCCCTGTATGTTCCTACGTGGATCACTAATACCTGTTCTTATCCTAAACAGATTATTGCCCTACAGTATAAAAAAAGATCTCTATGGACTCGCATACGTGGTTTTAGAATACTCTCCACACTCCACTTCCTGTAACTAGGTTTTGTGTGCCTTTTGTGAGTGTTCATTAGGACGCTGGCGAGCTTACATCCTCGACCTACAGAGAGAACAATAAACTGTACGTGTACGAGAAGCGTGGAAAGCAATTTGGATCATCTCCAGCCTTTTAGAACGAATAAACTAACTCTTGTTTGGCCATAATGGGGAAGGTTGATTGGACAAAACTAATGTGCCTAAATCTTTATTCTTTAGTGCTATATTGCACGACCAGATAGTTAGCATGTTTCTTGAGCTGCATGGAGGTGCAATCTTGGTGCTCCATAGCTAGCTTGGTTGCAGGTCGGAATCCAACGGAGACTTCAGTAAAATACTTCAGGTACAAACAGCCTTGCATTAAATAACATTTTGGTGTTCGTGACCAGAGGCACCAGGATGCCCTACCCTTCCAAAGGGTGACCCTTCGCAGCATGGAGGACTGATCAGAAACGACTGAATAATCCCTTCCAGAGGGCGACCCCTGGTTTAATGGGGAGTACCATGGTTCTCAAACTTGTTTAAGAAAGATGAGTGTTGGGGGCTAAGAAACACAAACGAAACAAAATGAGTAATAGTGTGCAGGTATAAGCTTAGCTTGTACATTCTGTCTCTGTTGTAATTTCTTAGAATGATAGAAGAAATTCTTGTTGAACACTTGAGTCATACATGGAACCTCCTCCCAGCAAAGGAGCAATGCAGCTACTGGGCTACAGTCCTGCTTGTCCTTCAACATTTTTGACATATCTAAGAAAAGTTGTCAATGGATTCATTGCAGTTGAGAATTCAGTCATTGTTTCCTCGAACCTTCAATTCTTTTGCTTAATAGTTGAAACGTGGAAGCTGCCTCGGACTTCGTTTTAAAAAAAATCATGGAGAAACCATAGTGTTATTCTTCACCGCAGCACAGTACTGAACTCAAGAGAGATTAGTGAATTAAAAAAAAAAAAGGATCCATGAAAGTACTTAAATGAATCATCGGTACAAAATTCGTCACCGGTAAGTGACAAGTCACCTCAAGGACGAAGTTCTACCAACTAGAGCCACCAAACTTGGATACCAAATTTTTGCTGCGGTCACCTAAATTGAGTGGATCAGCACTATAGCCACCACGTTTTCGTCAAACTTTATATAAATTTCATCAGAAGTAACTCCTCTTCGGTGATCTCTAATCATAACCATATTAATAGAAACAATTACAAAACAATTGTATGCCTGCAAACTGATTAAAATATGTAAGTTCGGGTCCAATGGTGCAGAAAAAATATTGAAAATGATGGAGCAGTGAAAATTTTACATTATTTTCACTACTGTTATGCCAATGCTTCATAATGGGACTCCACTTCTGAGTAACTCCACTATCAAGATCAAGGTACATTGTCTTGGTACTAGGCTCTATATTAGTACCATCAGTAATCTGATACAGAGAGTCCAATTCGGTGTACTGAGTATCGATATGCCCTTCATACCAATGTACTGGTTCAATGTCGGTACAGTATGGTATGGTATGATATGTTCCATTTTATTCGATTTGGTACAATATGACATACCTTGTTTGAGACCCTTTACCTCTGTCCCTGGGACTGCATGTTATCATGACTCCAAAAAATCTGCCAGCCTCTCCCCATCATGTGTAATGCAAGTTAAAGCAAGAAGGTTCTATTTATGAGTTCTCATTTTTGCCCCATCAACCATTAGCTCCTGCATGTAGATGCTTGTGAGTAAATTTGCACTTCAATTATGCAGTGAGCTTTGCAAAATGTGACATTGGATTTGAGCTTTTCATACAGGATGAACCCAATCTTTCAAAGATAAACTCCACTTCACATATCCTATTTTCCAGCTATAAATGTGATCAGGCCAAATTTGTTCTAAGAAAATGTGTTGACTCAAAAGCTTCAAGCAAACGTCCACATTGATCCACTATGGGGAGCTTATTGCATGGATCAAAGTATCATGCACTTCTTAAAAGTATGCAACATAAGCATGTAATTGAAGCTGTAACTATCTCAACATTATGGAGTTAATTTGCAGAGATTCTGAGGCCTTGCATGGTTTTATTTGCCATAAAGAGAAGGTTTGATTGGAGAACATATCCTACGGAATATACTAATGCTGAATCACATAAGGCGATTGCACAAAAGTTGACCTCCGTTAAGCTTACAACAGCTTTTGGTTGCTTCTTTAATTAGTTGGAAGTTGAAAGCCACTCGACGTTTCAATCGTGAGCTTAAGTGGTGCCTACAATTTAGTAACGAACCATCCGGGTGATGACTCCATTAATTATTGCTGACTCATGGATAAATTAAATAATATGTATCACTGGTAAACGATCCCTTTCAAAGTATATGAGTTTTGGCACCATGGAGGAGTACTAAAGTTATAGATTTCCTTTGAGAGGATGACCCACCCACTGCAATTTCTGAGATAAAGTTATCTAAGTTCTATTGATATGGTATGGTCAATATGCAAGAATCTCTAAGCTCCAATTCAGGCATAAAGTTAAGGATCATGACAGCAAGAAAAGTGGCCATTCAGATGGTGTCAGAAAAGCTAGATCATGAACCTCTATTGGTTTATGGTGACAGCTCCAGGACCAGCTTGTGGAGCTGCTTCTGAGCAATCAAAGACTATCTTCTTTCTTTCCTCAATTCTCCACCAACCCACCACCACCACCGCCCACCCCCCAACCTAACCGCCAATGAACAACCAGTGGAGCCCCATCAATTAACGTTATTGGGTAGATTAACTGGAAAATACCTCCCAAGGATTCAAGTTAGAACCTCCATGGAGAAGAGGCGCAACTGTTAAAAACGGCTATATATAGTCCAGTTCGGGAGCAAGCGGAGACTTCCCGAGGATCCTGAGCAACATATATGTGCTAATCAAACTAAGCGAAGTACCAGAAAGAATGTAGGTACAATTAATAGCCGTTGTTTGCCTAAAACTCTAGCTAAGGGGGCTAAAGTAGAAAGGAGACTAGAATTAATACCAAAATATAGGTACTAGATAAAGAGAGAAGCTTCATCTTGTATAGAAAGCTAAAGAGATGGCTATGCTTGTTCTGGAATTAAGTAAAAGTAACTTCCTGTTTTTGCAAAGGTCTGGGAACAGGATCAACTGTTTATCCTCTGTTCAGCTGGATGATTAACTGCTCTCGTCCTCAGTACTTGAAATTGGCCTTGAATCCAACCCATTCATGGTTATTCTGCAATGCTTCTTTTGGTTGCTTTATCACTCCGCTAGGATCTCTTATACCGACCTCAGGGCTCCAACTCTTCTATGCTGGAATGCGGCACCACAGCAACAGGAGCGTTTATCTGTTCTCTCTCTCTGTTGGTTTAATTTATTCTCTGTTTTCTCCTCTGCTGCAAGTGTAAAGCTTGTCCTGGAGAGCTCTGTCAGCTGAGCTGCTCTTTTTATCTCTTTGTACGTACGAACTTTTTTCTCCTCTCTTTAATCTAATAAACTGGGAGGCGATTCTCTCGCCTCCCGTAGCATCACCCCCCAAAATAATAATAATAAGAAGAAGAAGAAAAGAAAAGAAAAGAAAAAAGCTGATAGTTTCTCATTTCATTACTCCGAAAGTGCCAGGTGTTTTCTCCATTTTGCTCAAAAACTTTACCAACTGAACCTACCAAACCTACTGGTGGGTTTCTTTCCCTTTTCAAGCTTTTTTAACGTTTAAATAAATCTAACCGGAGTGAAATAGCAACTCAGAAAGAACTCGCTTGAATCGAGAACTCAACTATTAACATGATGAATCTTATCCATAGGAAGTTATGCTGAAAGTGACAAAGCGCATTCGATCTTTCTCTAAAGAGGGTCCTTTTCAGACGACCTGAGGGACTGAGATGTGCTCAACTTGTTGGTGTAATTTAGAGATCGTTGTTCATCTTTTACAACCGATACATCTTTAGCCCTTCTCTTGGCAAAGGAGGATAACGAGGGTTCTCATATAAACCTTTGTAGGAGTCTTCATCTGGTGACCTCTTGCAACTAAACCTGAAAGGGAACT
>KE504734.1:37376-50190 GCA_000441515.1 Elaeis oleifera
ATATATATATAGTAAACTTTATTGTAAGAAAACATGCATGTACATAAGAGCAAGATTTGCCAATGGATTGGACGTCGACGTGTCAGCCATGAAACGTCGCTTCACGGGCAAAAAATCACCATTCCTTACCGGTTTAAACGGCGGAAAGAGATACTTCTCATGGTGATTGGATGGAGGCCAACAAAACGACCTATACCTACCCTTTCTGTGCGATATTCGGAAGATGCTGCTAGAATGCGCATCTCTGATGGGCAGGCATACTGGATGTGGTGGATTGAGTCGCCTTCAATATGACTTAGCATTTGCAAGATATTTTGTAGACGAAGGCGGCCGTCGTTCTCACTGATTTGAAGATAAAATTGAAATCGAATAGAATATGAATCAGATTTTAACATATTCATATTTATATTTATTTATTTAATAAATATAAATATAGATATAAATATTATTTAGATAAAAAATTTATATTTATATTTATTTAAATAGATATAGATACAATTTAGATATTAAAAATATGAATATAATTAGGGATATAATTTAGATAATTAAATTTTATAATTATAGAATTAAAAATATTAATAAATATATGATAAATCAAATTGATAACATGTTTATATGTTGTATATTTTTAAAAATTAATAAATATTATATAAAGTTATATAAAATTATATATATATATTTGAATATTCGGTTACGGATTGGATAATTATTTATTCATATTCATATCTATTTTTTTTAACGGATATAGATACAGATATAAATATTAGTCGAATTCTATAATTTCTATCCATATCCGATTTGATCGGATACAAAAACAAATCCAGACAGATGATATCCATATCATTTTTATTTTATTTTAAAAATATTTTAATTTTTGATTTAATATATCAGATATATTTACTAATACGGTCAATTTGATTTTTTAAAAATATTTTTTTTTGTTCAGCATTAATGTACTTTCCCAGTGCCCTCTGAGAAATTATTACACGGCCGGGTCAAATACCGGGACACGTTTATGGTGCATTACCAGATGAATTCTCACATCGAAAGATATAAATACAGGAAGTGGGATTATGTGGCGCGTGAGTATTGGTCCGCTCCATCTAATAATTTATCCTTTTTCAGATTGTCTTCTTGCTCCCTGATTTTATGTTCTGGGGAAGCCACGAGGGCCCACAGTCGCTGTTTTGATTTGGCCAACACAATTTACCGTCCAGCCTAGTAAGAGACGTCCGACTCATTGGGAGAGGGAGGTAGGCAACGCGAAGCCCATGGATCGGGGAAGGCCCAGCAGCAGTAAACAGGCTCTGCAAAGCCCAACAGGTCCAAAGGTAAGGCTCTAGCCTGTCAGGAAGGCTCGGTGGACATGTCAGCCATCTCAGGAGGTTCTGGGGTCTTCACCTTCTCAGTTGAGACCCCAAAAAAGGAGAAGCAGTGGCGGTGTGGCACCTACAAGAGACTCACAAACAGACAACCTTGGTGCCCCAGCAGATGCAGGGCAGTCTGAGGAGAGACTGATGGCCGAGACTATGGAGAGAGCACGCATGGACCTATAACATCTTAGCAAAATAAAATAAAATAAAATGAGTTAGAAATACTCATCCTCATCAGGATTGCTGGTAGAGGAGCAAAAAAATCAGAAAGACTTGGTCTGACTCTAGGAGATCCCGATCCACGTCGGGCACACCCTTCTCCTTCCTCGAGAGCGGCTAGGGTTCAAAAGAGGGTCAAGAGTCGGCTCGAGTTCGAAGAGGAAGACAAAAGAATAGGAGAAGCGACAGGATCCAGAGGGTTCCGAACCCTTTTATTCTGTCAGATTCGGGTTATGGATTCAGCCATCAAACCCAACAACATGCTCCGACAAGCCTCAAAAATATCCTCTCGAATTTCATTTCACATTTCATTTAGGAACATTTGTATTTCATTCACATTTGTATTTCATTCCTGAAAAATGCCATCTCCATTTAATTAGAGTTGCATTTCATTTTGAAAATATTGCATTTACATTACCTGTAACTGCATATAAAAAGGAGCTGTAATAGAGATTCAAATCATGCAAAGAAAAATATTCAGATTCCCTCCAAAACTTTTCTTCTCCGATCTGAACTCCCTTCCCAATCTGACCTCTCCTTTTCCTGTTAATCTCCTCCTTCATCTCAATTCTATCTTCAGATTTACACATACATCTCACTGAATTTCTCTAGGAAAGCTGGGATATTACAAAATTTAGTGTCAGAGCTCAGATCTGAACCTTGGACCTGCGGCAAGACGACCTGAAAACAGTAGTGAAGCTTACTTGATACTGTAATCGGCCATCTGTGATGCTGCACAGTCCAGGTTAGAGATCGACAGTAGAATTTTCATTCAATCAAGTAAACACTCAACATCAGGTAACACTCTCAAAACTGATTAAATCTATTTCCAAAATAGATTGTGATAAATGTATCAAGGTCTACAAGGGTGATTACTGTTCCAATAAGTTAGGAACAGCAACCTGACCTCATGAAATCATCATTGGCCACCCTGAATTGAATTGCTGTAGCCAGGAGTTATAAAAATTTTTAATCTCTGTCAAAAAGTTTCAAAACAGATTTTAAAAATTTTTTTGAAGTATAGTTAAAAATGGTAGAAGGAACTAGATTAAAAGATATCTGTGAGAACCTACGAGCACTGAAAGAAAGAATGCAAACATTTACCACAGACTGCCACAACCATATTAAAAATAGATTACAATAAGTATCTGAGGAATACAATACAAAGTTGGGTGTATTTGCAAGACAGTTAGATGAAATACAAATTGAGGAAAGACAAAAATATAAAGCTTTACAAATTGAAGCTGCAAGGAGGCATGAAATTATGATGTAGGAACAAAATCACAGGCATGAGCAGTTGCTGAAGCTAATTTCACCGCAGCCATCAGTTTCTCAACCCACTCCTTCATTCACTGCAAAAATCCATCAGTCTCAAGAAATGGAAGAACAAACAGTTCGAAGCCACCTGACTGTAGGTCATCAGCAGTAGCAGTTGAAATTAAAGGTAAAGGAATACTACCCACACCTTATCAACCATTGGATAGGATGGGTGATATTCAAAATAGGACCTCACTTCACCTACCTTATCCAAAGTTGGAATTCCCTACCTTTAATGGTGAAGAACCCAGAGAATGGAGCAGTAAGAGTGGACAATATTTTAAAATATATCAGATTCCAGTGGTTCAGTGGGTGTAAATTGCTACAATACATTTCATAGGAAAGGCACACAGATGGAAGGAAGGGTACTTAATTGATAAACCAAATTTGAGTTGGAAAGAATTGGTGGACGTAGTGAACAGAAGATTTAACAGTGAAAATATGAAATAATTGATCAAAAAATTTAATAAATTGGTGCAAATAAGTACTGTGGAGAAGTATTAAGAAAAATTTGAGGATATAAGAGCTAGGATGATACAATATAATCCAGCATTAACCGAAGATATTTTATAGAAAGCTATATCAGTGGGTTGAAGGAAGAATCGATACCGTATATTGATTTATCTCATCCTACAACTTTAGAAGAGGTATACGAACAAGCTAAGTTACATGAACAGGCTTTGTTAATGATGTGAAAAAGAACAAAATGATTTACAAAACATCCACAACTAAGATAGTAGAATATTTTCACACTAAATTAGCAGTACAGAAGAAAAACACAAAATCTCAAACCTTCAGAAATCAGAAGTTATTTCAGAAGGATGATAAACAACAGTGGGAACAAAGAAGAGCGGCTGGTCTGTGCTTCAAATGTGGAGAAAAATATCATCCGGAGCATCAGTGTTCACTGAAGATGAATCAATCTGTTAATGCCACAATAGAAGCTGATGAAGTATTTGATGAACAGTTATTGCAGGAAGAGGAGGAAAAGAGATAGAGGAAAGACCATGACAGAAGAAGAAAAGATAAAGGCATAGAAACAGCTGCATATGCCTTAATGGGATAAAATCAAAATAAAACTATTAAGATTCAAGGAGAAGCTGGTCATAAAACTCTAGTCATTTTAATTGACACAGGAAGTACTCACAACTTTATTGATTACCAAGTGCCTAAAGAAGTGAAGGCTACAATTACTGCAGCAAACCCATTAGTGGTAATAGTGGCAAATGGACACAAAGTGTTAAGTAAGCTCAAATGTGTCAATTTTAAATGGACTATACAGGGAGAACAGTATCAGACAGATTTAAGGGTGATTAGATTAAATAGATCTAGCATAATTTTGAGAATTGATTGGCTAAGAACCCATAGTAAAGTAACCTTCGATTATTTGGATAATGCTGTTACTTTTATTAAGAAGAAAACAGATGATATTAAAAGATATTACAGAAGGATCTAAATTAAAGACTACCAAGGCCAAACTTCAAATGATCATTGTTACATAGTGGTACAGGTCTGGACTTAAAGGAGACTGTTGTGCAGTTGGGCAACTGAAGAATTTTGATTGAAAAGAACAGAGGCAGAGATACCTAATTTAGTCAATAAAGTATTAAAACAGTACATTGATATGTTCTAAGAGCCTAAAAGATTGCCATCTAGTAGGCCACAAGATCACAGAATACCTTTATTACCGGACACTAATCTAGTTAATATCAGACCATACGATATACATATGAACAGAAAAATGAGATTGAAAGACAAATACAGAAAATGCTTAAAGCTATCATTATTCAGCCTAGTACCAGTCCATATGCTTCACCTGTATTATTGGTAAAGAAAAAGATAACAGCTGGAGATTTTGTGTGGATTATAGATAACTCAATAAGGCAACAGTGAAGGATAAATATCCTATATCCTTAATTGATGATCTTTTGGATGAACTTGAAGGATCTCAATATTTTCTAAAATAGATTTGAGATCAAGTTACCATCAAATCAGAATGAACCTAGAAGATGTATATAAGATAGCTTTTAGAACTCACATGGGCCATTATGAATTTTTAGTGATTCTCTTTGGATTAACTAATGCACCAGCCACATTTCAAGCTATCATGAATGAGGTATTCTCTTCTTATTTTAGAAAGTTTGTGCTAGTATTTTTGATAATATTCTAGTGTACAGCAAAACCTTAAAGGAGCATGTCGAACATCTCATTGAAGTATTGACTATATTAAGAAAGAATCAGTTATATGCAAAAAGATCTAAATACTTTTTTGGACAGCAACAAGTGGAATATCTGGGGCATATAATTTTCAAAGAAAGTGTGACAACTGACCCTGAGAAGGTGATAGCCATGCAAAAGTGGCCTAAACCATCTACATTGAAGGATTTGAGAGGATTTTTTGGGCTGACAGGATACTATAGAAGGTTTATAAAGGATATGGATCTATTAGCAAACTTTTAACAGAGCTACTTAAAAAGATAATTTTCATTGGGATAAACTATACAAAAGGCATTTGAGAAGTTAAAAGAGGTAATGTCTACAGCACCAATTCTAGCTTTGCCGAATTATTTTTACCTTTACTTTGGAGGTAGATTCCAGTGAATATGAAATTGGAGCAGTCCTCACACAACAAAAAGATTTGTAGCTTACCTCAGTAAAGGACTAAGTGAAAAAACAGAGCACTTTCTACTTATGAAAAAGAATTCTTAGCTATTTTGCTGGCCGTAGAAAAATGAAAGCACTATATTAGTTCCCGATCCTTCATCATTAAAACAGATCACCAAAGTTTAAATACTTATTAGAACAAAAAGTAACTACCACAACACAGCAAAAAGGTATGATGAAGCTTATGGGATTGGATTATGTGATACAATATAAGAAGAGGAAAGAAAATTTGGCTGCAGATGCATTATCGAGATGAAAAATTGAAGAAGAAAGGGTGCAAGCTATTACAGCAGTGGTACTTACATGGAGTTTGAAATAGCTAATAATTATGAAGGGGATCAACAGACTCAGCAAATTATAGCAGAAGTACTCGTAGAACCAGAATCACATACTGAATACATTTATAAACAAGGAGTGCTTAAGTATAAAGGGAGAATTTACATTGGGAAAACAGGGAAGTTGAGACAGAAGCTCCTAGAACTTATACATGCTTCAGCCTTAGGAGGGCACTCAGGAATGAACCATACTTATAAGAGAATTAAGTAATTATTTATTAACCAAGAATGAAACAGCAAGTAGAAAAACTAGTAAAAGAATGTGAAATTTGTATTAAAATAAATACTACAAGAAAAAAAATTTTGCGATGAATTTATTGGTGACGAAAATATTTTCATCGTCAATAAGACTATTTACGATAAAAAATTAAATTCATCACTAATAATAAAATATTTACGATAAAAATTTATTTTCATTGTAAATAGCTTTATATTTATGATAAAAAAAATTTCATCATAAATACCAATTATTTACGATGATATTAATCATCGTAAATAATAAAATATTTATTTAATTTAAATTTTTAAATATTAGTGACGAAAATAATTTCATCGTAAATAATACAAGTATTTGCATGAAAGCTTATTTTTCATTGCAAATACAGGTTATTTACGATGAAAAATTTTCGTCATTAATATTTAAAAATAAATAAAAAATTTTAAAATTAAAAATTATAGATTATTTAGATGCAAATATTACGTCGTAAATAATGAAGTATTAACGATGAAAATTAAATTGTCATTGTAAATACTTATTATTTATGACGAAATTTTTTCGTCGCTAATATGTGAAAAAAATAAAAATTTAAAAATTTAAAATTACAGATAATAAGAACTCATTTAGTTCACAGAAATTAATAGAGGGGGAAGGTGATTCCTAAGAATTGGAGGAGAGTTTTCTTATTTAGTTGAAATTTTAAGAAGAGAGAAAATGAAAAAGCTCTTCCTATAGTAATGCACTCCCCATATTTCATGTCAGACAAGAATCCATGAGCGAGGTGAGTTTCGGACTTTCTAAGGGATGAAAATTTATAGTCCTCTTTATTTTATTTTTTTAAATGCATGATTAAAATTTTGTAAAATATCATAGATAGTCAAAATGAAATTTCGAATAGTGGTCGCTGCTGTTGGGTTCAACATAGTATGTACAATTACCTAATATGTTGATTGTAAATTAAAATAATAACAATGATGATGATGATGATTTTGTAAGTATGTAATTGTGGAGCATACAAAGTTTTAAAATATCCTTTAATATTGTCCTCGTAAATATTAATTGAATATTATGTTAATATTATACTATTATTATATTAATATAATATTATAAATTAATAATATATTAATATTATTTTATATTTATATCAATATAATATTTTATTAATATTATATCATATTATATTAATATTATACTTATATTAATATAAATATAATATTTATATTTATATAAAGTTTGGGAACATAAAGATATGATCTCATATCTATTAAGAGTATAATGTATATTTACATTGTTATCTCAGTAAAATGGATGCTCAACCAAACATAAGCAATTTTTTTAAGGTCAATCAAATATGCCAAAATCATATTCTCCGGCATCATATTTACAAGAAATAATTTTCAGGAATAACTTTTTTAAAAAAAAATTATTCCCACGAACCAAATAAATTTTAGTGAACCTCCAACAATCAGATAAATGCCCCAATAAGAAAGTCCAAAACTCCATTCTAGATGGGAGACCTCACTGGCTATCTCTTTTACAGAGCATTAAGGTGATTGCCATTGCTTTAGAGATCCCTTACGACTAATTGATAATAGTCCTCGATAATTTATTTTAATCTTGGACATTGATAACCTTTAGGTTGTCGGAGATTTTTCTTATTTCCTACCGTCTGCACACTCGCATGGCAAACAAAGTATTAGAGAAAGCTTTTAAAAGAGTAACAAATGTACGCCCACAGGGAGATTAAAAAAAATGGGCGCACATTGGTAAACAGAGAAGGGATGATGTTTTTGAGAAAGAAATAATGCTCTGTATTTGCTGCTTGGGTCAAAGAAGGCATGCAGTCAAAAAGTAGTTTGCCACCTAATCAACCGCAAAAGACTGGAAATTGAGAATATTGGTTAATTAATGGTCAGGGCATTCGCTGCATGTTTGAGTGCCCTATTGTTGAATGCCGATCCACTGACACTATCTTGTTGGCCATTTGATTGGTTCATAAGGGTGACCTCACTTGGATAAAATCGATTCATTTATTATTTATTAGGTAAACCGACAAAATTGAATGAAAGCAGACTCAAAGCAGAGCACACTACAGTCGTCCAAGCTAATTGCGTTAACTTTCCAGCCTTAACCCAAACAACTCCATTAGCATGTGATCTAAGAGTCCAGGCAAACTGAATTGTTAATTTGAAAGCTATTTTCTGGCTGCTCAGGTGCAGTTGCCATAGGATCCTCTCCTGCTCCTTTCAAGCTGGAGTGCACCAATTCAACTCACCTGCCGTTAATTTATTGCTTGTTGAGAATAATTGGATGGGGTAGATATTTTGGAGGGCTTATGGTTGGAGTTGGTTCAGCTAAATCCTTCGACTGTACATCCAAAATATTGAATAAATTAGTATCATAATTTATTAATTAAAATTTTAACGATACAATAAAGTTTTAATCTCAAATTAGCAATAGTAGGTTTGATGAATTCTTCTGTTCCGCTCCATTCTATTTAGTTCTATGTTAGATTTTTTTTTAAGATTTTTTACATGTATACCCTTCTAAACATTCAAATTTACGTGAATATCCTTTCAAAATTGATATTGTATGCATACCCTCATAAATACTTGTTTTGCATATATATCTCTTTTTTTATTTTTGCATATGTGCCCGCATCATTTAACGTTGTTAAAAATTAATAGTTTAAATTTAAATGACTAAAATATCCTTATGAGTAGATGTTGAAAAAAAAATTATAAAGGTATATATACTAATAGCAATTTCATGGGGGTATTCATGCAAATTTGAATATTTAAAAGGATATACATGCAAAAATTCTAATTTAATTTTATCTGTTTCATCTAGATGGATTCAAACCCTCTTACTATATAATGTAGTAACATTATACATAATATAACAACACGATGACGATATTATATAATATTTATATATTAAATACTATATTATATTTATTTTATGTAAATGGGACGATTATGTCCATCTTATAACAACATGATATATCTTATACACTTCACAATGATATTTTTGATAAAATTTTTAAATAAATAAATAAGATTATAAATTTTATTATTACATAATGCCTAAATTCATAACTATATCCATTTTATGTAAATATAAAAGCTATTCATGTAATATCAGGTTTAGATATTTTTCTTAGAAGTATATTATTATACGTTAGAGGAAACATGGATGGTTCCAATCTGTTTATCTTTTAGATAAAATAATTTTGATTTATCATTTGATAAAAAGATCATTTTATCCATGTAAATTAATAAATTAAGTAAATTATTATTTTAGTGGTATATATTAATTTTTACTATTAAAATAAAGAAAAATTAACGAACCAAGAGAGGTATATTTATGTTAAAAAAATTTGTATGTGTACCCTTTCAAATATTTAAATTTACATAAATATCTTTATAAAATTACTATTTTCATATATATCCTTATAAAATTTTTTTTGCACATCTATCCATAAAAATATTTTAGTCATTTTAATTTTAAACTATTAGTTTTTAACGGTATTAGATGATATGGTATATATGCAAAAAAAGATATTTTATGAGGGTATACATGCAGATATCAATTTTGAAAAGATATTTATGCAAATTTGAATGTTTGATAGGATATATATGTAAAAAAAAAATTTAAGTACTGATATTATTTAAAAATATATTAAATAAATGGTAAAACTACCAATACTCTTGCAAGTAATATCGATTAATAATAATTATAATGGCAATCATTCAATAAATAAAATTAATATAAGATTTTTATATTTTTAGGGCAACCCAATTATTGGATGAAAATTATCATCTGTACTGGATCACGTGGCCGTGCACGACAGTTAATGTTCGTGGGCCTTATTCATCAACTATGCATTTCTTGATGTACCACAGTGACTATGACTGGCTGGATGCATGTAGCGTAGGCAATAATTGCACTGGAACATGGCCTTTGAATCCTTCCATTTCGTTGATTTACATTAATTGTCACCTTCAAAGTGTCCAACATCACGTGGAAAGTATTTAGAAAAATGCATGAGCTAATTATTAGTGATCCATTTCTATAACCAGCACCTCAACCATCTTATGATTCTTATTCAGTTGTCAATTACAAGTTATAAGGACATGCATCGTTAATTTGTTCCTATCTATATTTGTATTCTATACAAATTTAGTTGCTTCATTTAATTCTGAGCGCTGCTGTTACTTGTATTTCTAAGGCTCTCATTTATCGAAAAGTGTGTGACACCTAATGAACCAACCCGAATAGTAGAAGCCAGTTATGAGTGACTTTTAGGATCCATTTAGCTGGGATAGATCATATTAGTAATGGAATTACCTGACGATTTTTAAAATTATTTATTTAAAAATAATTTAAAATAATTTTATTATATTAATTAATAAAAAATTATTCGATGAAAAAATTATTATGTTTGATTGAAGATAATCTTATATAGAAATATAATAAAATTATTAAATATTTTTTAATATAAAATAAATTTTTAATATTAAATAATATTGCCATCTCCAACTAATTTTTATATAATAACTACAATATTTGCATAACATCATCTGTAACTTTTTTTTTACATCAACTTTTTATTGCATAAATTTAAAAAATATCAAATAAATTGAATATTATATGTGCAATTTATTGAAAATATTTTTAATCAAATATAAATTATCATCATTCAAAATTTATTAAATATTAATCCTTCATAATATTTATTTTATTTTTTTCTCTAAAAATGAATATAGAATCAACTTTTTTTTTTTTATTCATCTCTTTTTTTTAATATTTTTTATATCAAATATAGTAATTAGACGTGGAAATTGTTTTTTAAACTATCGCAACCAAATGGACGACGATAGTTTTCGTCCTACCCCAGCATTCGAGTGCCTTTTTCAGCTCTCTATTCTAGATTTTCACAGACACCAAAAATCGGACCAAGTCTAGCAGCACAATCGTTTGTAATTAGTTGCATGGTTCCAAAATAATTATTATAAAATCACGACTTGGCATGCAAGTTGTGGATTTGATTAGATACGCGGTGGGAAATTTAGTGCCACAATCCCCTTGAATAGATGCAAGCTGAGAGACGTAAATTACTAGCAAGGCCACGACAATGCACTGATTCGAAAGCTATCATGTCATGAACATCATATTCAACCTGCCAACGTAAGCATCCTTGGCATTAATGCTTGACTTATTCTGCGAGCTGCATGCACTGATTGCCTTATCCTCCTCCGTGATCCCCCAAATGCCGTATGAAATTTTCCATGTAGCGTTCCTGCGAGTCCTTGTCAGCAAAACATGCTGCAGCTCCTGTGCTTTGAATCTGAACAGCTCACCCTCTTCCTCCACCATCACCGATCTTATGGCCTTGGCCACAGATTCTCTATTGAAAGACCCATCCTCCTCATTCCTCTGGATCTCCAATCCGATCTTCTTCTCCCCATAATTCGAGCATTGAGGCCTTGATCTACAGCTATGGGCAGTAATATGAGACCATGCCCAAACCGAAGCCCTTCTATAATCGAACCCAACCACAATGCGTCAAGAATCCTCCGACCGAAGCATGGGCTAAGACCTTGATTTGAGGAATCCAACCCTTGGCGACGACTCCTTGACCCTCGGTGCGCCCCTCGAACCCCTCGGGCAAGATATCGGCGTCGTCCCCGGCCATGCCCGCCGGCTTTCTAAGGGCCCAGAGGAAAGGCACCTTAGATAGCTCGAGCCCCAAGGCAAGCTCGTGCAGCAGCTCAATGCTCAGCATGGCCTCACTCCCGAGTGCAACGTATACCACCGATTTTGGTGCTTGCGTGTCGAGCCACTCGAAGATTCTGGCCTTGCCGTTGACGTCGTCATGACTCCCTTCTTGAACCTGCGGTGGAAGCAGACCAACTGGAATCACCGGCTTCTTGTGGAGCTCCTCGAGGAGGCGTAGCCAGTCGGATTCGAACTCGAAGCAACTCCGAACGGCGACGAAGTTGCACCCCTCCACAGTCAGACAGAAGCGTTGGAGATCAGCTATTCCTGATGCATTGGCTTTAAAAACCTCAACCATCCACTTGGCCTCGTGGAGGTGGTACGCGACGGAGGTAGGGAAGGAGATCCACTCCGGAGGCTTCGTGAATTGCTCGGGGGTCCGCCGCGAGCTGCGCTTCATCTCCGAGGGCGGCCCGACGAAGGCGATGAAGGAAGCAGGCAGGATGGATAAGAAGACGCATGGTATGTGGAACCTGGAGGCGATTGGTGGCAACCAGTGATGGCCGAAGTCGTGGATTATCCAGTCGGGTTTCGGAGAAGACTCCTCGAGGAACTTGGAGAAGGGGATGGCCAGGCCGTCGAAAGCCTTTTGAGGAATTGGACCTCGTCGGGGCGGACGTCGGTGGTGGACTCGGCGGCCTCGGGCAAGCCTTCGACCTTTGGCAGGGGCAAGGAGACGAAGTGGATGAGTGGGGCTAGGTCGGGTGGGATTTTTGGGAGCCTCTGGAGGTTTCTTGGGGTGGAGAGGAAGGAGATGCGATGGCCCCTTTTGGCTAAGGATTTGGAGAGATCGAGGAACGGTAGCACGTGGCCAAAGGCTAGCCAAGGGAAGAAAACAATGCGCAGAGAACCACCTCCATGTTCTCAGACAGAGAGAGAGAGAGAGAGAGAGAGAGAGTGGATATAAG